>JALIZH010016630.1:0-44338 GCA_030522465.1 Rhipicephalus appendiculatus
AGTCGCACCGCTCGGCTAAAGTGTGCAGAGCAGTGATGAAGTCTGTCATTGCTTCACCTTCGTCTTGGATGCGGCGATTGAAGAGCGCTCTCTCATAGATAATGTTTTTCTTGACGATGAAGTGACTGTCGAAGGCTTCGATGACTTTGGCATACTTCTTTGCGTTGGCTGTTGTCAGACAAAGTGCCGTGAGGACGTCTTCAGCTTTGTCACCCATGATGTAGATCAATGAGTTGATTTGATCAGTGTCTGGCTGGTGATGAAGACCACTGGCAGTTCGGAAACGCTCCCACCTTCGCTTCCAGGCACTCCATTGCTCGGCGATGAAGCTGAAGGCTTGAGGGGGTTTGAGTTGGATGCGCTGATCGCTTTGAGTTCCTGATTCAGTCATGGCTGGAGTTTTTGATGAGCAGTCACTTGTCGACGTGAGGTATCGTTGCTCAAAATTCTGACACCATGTTCTATAGTGATGCGCTGATGAGTTGAATAATAAAACTGGTTTATTTGAAGCTCTAGCGCTACATGACTGGGCAACGCCCTATATGCGTCGTACCGCGATGCGAGTCGAGCGTCCAATGCCCCCAAGTAGATCACGCGCCTCCTGGATACTTGAAACCCTTGAAGCCCGTGCCACCTGAGACCCGAACTCGTGAGCGTCCCTCTCTCCGCGTACCCTCCGGCGCATGGCAACCGTAGGGCATCTTCGAGGCCGTCCGCTGTTTCTATCGCGCGTCAGAGATGGCGCTTGTAAGCACACCGATGCACTGAGATGACACCTGACACTACAGCTACCTTCCTCCAGAATTCCGCGAATCCACTTTCTCTTGTCGTTGTCGATTATGTCGGCGCAAAATGTCTGGAGGTAGATCGCGTTGTTTGGTTGGTGCACGATGAGTCAAGACTGGAAGAAAAACCGCCAGAAGAAACACACACCGTGGTGCTTCCTGATGTTCCTGTTGTCGTCGTCGTATCTTTCTTGTAATTGGGATCGCACATACTTGAAGCGTGTCTTCCGCGGCAGGAACTGCAGGTGAGCTTGACTCGACACTCCTCGATGACCTCTTGACGTGCAGTGCAAGCACCAGTTGTCTTTTGCAAGCCGCTCTTTCTTGACAGCTAGAGGGATATCGGCGCTGCAACTGTGCGTCCCATGCTGATCAGTACGACAGATGAAGCATTTGAACCTTGCGATAGACGTGGCGTGCAAGACTGATGCTGCTGGGACGCCACCATTCCTTCGGTCCGAGCGATCCTCCAAAGCAGGTCTCTGACGGGGCACTGCGTGCTGCTCTCTGCTTTCGAGCTCCGCTCTTATGAATAGTAGTAAGTCGTTAAGCTCAGCGTCCAACGCAGCTGAGGAATCTGGTGGTGCCCTCGACGAGGATAGTTGAGCAGGACGCACTTCAGATGATTGTGTCAAGGTGCGGTGACGTTTTTCTCGACTGAACCAAATACTGATGTCACCCGGTAGAGCCTGTTCCAAGATGTCGACGAGCATAGCCGAATATGTCGTAGTCGGCACGTTTGTGCTCCAAGGCAGCGAATGTGCAGTTGCGTGGCATCGTACAGTCTTCGCAAGCCGCTGATGTCGTTGGCTGATGTCACGTTCTGGATATTTCTCAGTGCCGTGAGACGGCGCTTAATAATCATCGTCGTATCACCGAATCTTTCAGCATAGCAATGGCATCGGCGTAGCAAGATTCGGTTGTGGGCAAACCCGCAATAGCTATCGCTGCGTCACCAGACAGAAAACTCTTGTGGTAGTAGAACTTTGTGGATGGCGTCAGGTCGTTGTTCAGATGAATGAGGTGTTCGAATTGCTCCCAGAAGTCTGTCCACTGAGAGATGTCACCTTTGAACGTTGGGATGTGCAGCGGCGGTAACCTGGGTTCCATAAACCTTGCGGGAGCCTCGTATCTGGAAGCCGTTGCCTCTGTGTTTCCACTCATGGCAGCTTGCGCATGGCCGGTCTCAGCTCGTTCCATCTTGGAGATTCGTAAACTTAGCTCGGCAAGCATGCTCACCGCTTCGTCTTGATATTCAGCTGTTGCCGTGTACTCCTGCTGGATATTTTCTGTTGGAATGTACAGCTTGTACTGCTGGTTGATATTCGAGAGTTCGTCATTACTAGCGGTGAGTCGTTGCTTTACAGCTGCGAGCTTCGCGATGTCGACGTTAGCGGAGTCGAGCAAGATTCGCGCTTCCTGAATAATCTTCGTGTTCTGCGCGCGTCGTGAAGATCGCTTGCCTTTCAGTCGATCCATCGGTAGAACACAGCAGCTGGCTGACGGTGTCGTACCAACCCCGATCATCGCATCCACGATCCGTCGTGTCCTCACCACCCACGACGCGAAGCGAGAGTAGAGTGATGTTCACCGTGGGTAGGAGGAAGGCTTGTCCGCACATGGGTTTTCGGCACCAAAATGTAGATGCTACGGCGTTGTTAGGTACGGAGAAACTGAGACAGGAGCCATCGCGTCACCATGTTCCAACGTGTTCTCTACTTCGTCTTCTCTGTCTTATCTGGCTGGCTGCGTTTATTTACACTTCGTCTTTTATAAATCCTGCCCCGCCCCAGAAGTAGTGGGCATTTCCAGGTGATGCAGAGCTTGCGCGGGTCTATTGAACACTTTTCCGTCTTGTGTCTTGATGGTGTAAGCTCGCACCAGTCCATCACGACCAGGGTGTACTTCCAATATTCGACCTAGCGGCCAAAAACACCGATTCTTTTTGTCGTCTTGCAGTAGTACGACATCGTCTACCGTTAAACTTCGGTTAGACCCCTGCGGATACCGATGCAGAGACCGCAGTCTCAGGAGATACTCCTTTTTTCCATCTTTGCTACAGATGATTCAGTAGCCTCTGATGATACTTTAACTTTCAGATAACATCCCTCCTAGTAGTCTGTGGCCAGGTTGAGGTTTCGCATGGGCTAGGATCCGGATGAGCCAGGATTGAACTCCCGACGAGAAATTGAGCCGGGAAAACCGGAGACGGTTCTCCTGCTTGCGTGTAAGTGTATGTCAGAGGACGGGAATTGATCACAGCTTCGAATTCTACAAGTAACGTCATCAACTCCTAGCTTCCTAGACTGCTTTTCCCGAGAACTTTTCGAAGACCTGACTTGATCGACCGGATGACCCTTTCCCACCAGCCACCCCACCACGGGGCGTTAGGCACAAGAAATTTTCACGATATTCGATGATTGGCGAGGAATGTAGCAAAGGGGATCCAGTGACAAGCTTCCCTATGTGACGTACCTCTTTGCTTGACTTCTGGAACGTCAACGCGTTGTCCGAGTACACAGTGAGAGGCACTCTGCGAGCAAGAAACCTCCTGAAGGCATAGGCGGAGAGTACGGGGGGGGCTGGGGGGGGTTCGGGCCTGCTTCGGACGGCTTCATTGGGAGCGGAGCCCCCCCCCCCCCCTAGCGCCGGCTCGGGATATTTTTTAAGAGCTGGACTTAAGCCCCGTACATTGACACCAGGCTATTGGCCGTCCTGTCTGGCAGCTATTTTTCAGGGGGCTGTTTATACAGGCTTTTTTTTCATTTCAGGCTTATAGCGTTGGGATCATGGACCCGTGACAAATGAAACATTCAGCTAAATATGCCCCTGAATCGGACTTGTGCGTGCAGAATATGTTGTGTTGACAAGCAACTGAAGCGACCTCTTAAACTATGACAAGCTAGTCTTGAACCACGTGGCGACTCGTTTTCAGAACAAAAAACTGCTACTGTGAACACAAAGTAATCCCTACGCAATTAGTCTGGGAACGCTTATTTCTCACAGACTTGCTCGCCAGGCGGTAATTTCCTGGTTGTCTACAAATTCGTATCCTAGCTTCGACATGACTCAGTGGCGTAGCCAGAGGGTGGCACACCGGGCACGTGCCCCCCCCCCCCCCCCCCCCGAAATTGTTTTTGCCATGGCATACATAGCGAAAAATGGCCATTTCGAGGAGGTGCCCCCCTGAAATCATGGAGGTGCCCCCCCCCCCCGAAAAAAATTTCTGGCTACGCCCCTGACATGACTGCCTATAAAAGTGCTGAGGAAAGGTGGTACGGTTTTTTTTTATTTGTCAGCAAAAGGATTTACTGCCAACTGCCACCTGTGACCGAAAAGCAACTCTAATACTCGTCCAGAAAACAACCTTCGTAGGAAAATTTCCTAACTCCAGCTTCGCAAAAGCTTTACAGTACCATTTTCTACTATGTGAGAATTTAAGTGGCCGTCGTGAATAGAATTCACGGGCGTAATTAAGGCTTCCTGTGCCAGCATTAGCCCCCTCTCCAGGCCCGTAGCCACATGAATTTTTTCGGGGGGGGGGGGGGGGCACTTACTGAGGAGCTTGACTATTTTAGAAAAACACATGATTTAATTACTTATTTTCGGTAAAACACCCCCCCCCCCTATCAGAATTTCGAGGGGGGGGTGCTGGGGCCCTTCCCTCGCTACGGGCCTGCCCCCTCTCTCATATTCATGGTGCATGGTTTAACCAAGTAACTGAAGCATGTCAATGAAAAAATTCAACAAATCCCACGCATTATGGGAATCGGTTTTATGTGAAGCAGTCAGCGAGTAGCAACCTATGTGGCCTTTTTCGCTTTGAGCCGAGCGTTATGAGGTAGATCGATCTTCTTGCGTAAACTGAAAAATACGTCTGGAGTCTCCCACTTGAGATATTCATAATGATATCGCCGTGTCGGCCCCCCAAGATACTGAGGTCGTAATACATTCTTTAGAGTTGGACGCTCTCTCTCTCTATATGTATATATATATATATATATATATATATATATATATATATATATATATATATATATATATATATATATATATATATAGAGAGAGAGAGAGAGAATATTGTGGAAGACCAATTCGCACCCTGCCCTCTCCGGGAAAATGAAAACTCTCCGCCTATGCCTGAAGGCAAGAATAAAACTGTCCGATGAGAGACAATCTGCCAGTGTTCTAGATGTACCGCTCTGGTTGTTGCGCAGGCAAATAGCATAATGTAAACTTTGGTACATTGGGCTTCTCTCTTGTTGAATTTCATATATATTGGGCCTGCAAAATCAATTCCGACAACTTCAAACGGGCGAGACATAGTAGCTCCATCTTCCGGCAGTGGGGGCATGTTCCACATTCATGGGCTTCGTTCGGAATCGTTTGCAAAGGTAACAATTCTTGATCCACTTTTTGTCTCCTGGCGCGCATGAACAATCCAGAACCACTCACAAATTACTGTCAATGTGGCTGATACTCCACCGTGTAAAACACGGCAGTGTGCTTCCATGATCACTAATCTCGTAAAGTCGTGGTTCTGAGGCAATATCAGTGGATGTTTTTCTTGAATTGAAAGTTGCGCTCTCTGTAGGCGTCCGTGAAGATAAAGTTGTCCTTCTGTATCCAAAAATGGATGCAGGTTGACGCTTTCCCGAAGCGCTGCCACTGATAACCCCCCGTGTCAGATGATCAGATGGGTTTTCCTCTCCATGACAATAACGCCATTGCCCTCTGTCGGTACAGTCGGCTATCTCAGCCACTCTGTTTCTCACAAAGGGGCTGAGTTTATCTTTCTGAGCCCGAATCCAGCTCAGAACGATTGTCAAGTCCGACCATATTATATGTGCGAACTGCACTGTTTCCCATGATTTCCTGAGGTATTTCATTAGTCTCCCTTCAACAACTGCACCCATGAGTTCCAACTTTGACATGGTCAAGGCTTTTATGGGGGCCCCGCGAGATTTGGCCACGATGATCTTCGTACCACAACGGCCATTGAGGTCCACCGTTCTAAGGTACGCGCATGCTCCATAATCCCTCGGACTAGCGTCAACGAAGATATGGACTTGCATCATGGTGATTTCTTCTGTAGGATGACTCATGACGTAGCGCGGTATCTTAATAAGCCGTAACTGAGCAACTTCAGAGCACCATTCTTTCCACGCCTTCTCGATTTCTGTGGGTAACTTGGAATCCCATGGTATCCGTAACAGCCATAGCTTCTGAAATAGGATTTTCGCGGTTATCGCGAAAGGCCAAAGAATACCCAGATGGTTGAATATCCTAGAAGCTGTTCTTAAGATGGTCCGCTTCGAGTCCTCCTTTATCGAAAGCAGGAACTGCGTGACAGACTTTGAAGAACAAGCCAAATAATCGTCTCCGGTGTTCCAGAGCATGCCTAGAACCGCTGCTGAAGTACTGTAAAATCCTTCCAGACCCTCTTCGTTTTTCGAGAACACTTCCTGGAGTTGAGCGTCATTAGTCTTCCACTTCCGGAAGTTCTTCGCAGCGTCTTTCAAGATCGACTTTACCTTGTTGTACACGTCTAAGCCCTCGTCAAAACTGTCGGCTCCTACCACCAAGTCGTCCACGTAGAAACTCTGCTTCAGTGTCCGGGCCAATGTTCTCTGCTCACTGCTGACGCTGTCCAGATGGTGGTGTATTGTTGCCATTAGCAGGAAAGGGCTTGATGTCAACCCGAATGGTACACGTGTCATTCGCCATTCGACTATGTTGTCGTTTTCCCCACGAGGCACGTTCTCAAACCACAGAAACTGAAATACATCGCGATCCGATTCTTGTATTTCTATCTGCAGGAAAGCTTTCTAGATGTCGGCGTTGATGGCTCTCGGGTAGCATCAGAAACGAAGCAGCCCTTGAAGCAGATCCGGATTCAGGTTTGTTCCTTTGTCCTAACAGTCGTTTAGTGGCATGTACCCTTTCACATGGGATGAGGCGTCGAACACTACTCGCAGTGTCGTGGTCAGCGAATCTTCTTGTACAACCTCACGATGCGGCATATGGTACACGGCATTATCAGAGTTTCGTTCCGGTACTAATTCAGCATGTCCCATTTGCCAGTGTTGACGCATTGCCGCCTCGTATTTATCCATTAGGCCATCATGCTGCGAGAGTCTTTTGACGAGCTTGTTAAGCCCGCTGAGTGCTGTGTGTCGATTGTCGCCTAGAAAATGCTTGCGATCTTCTTTCCATGGTAGGGCCTCAGAGTACCGGTCGCCTGACTTCTTAACGGTCTCCTTAAACTGTAGAAGGTTCCAGTCGGAGAGACATTCGTTGGAGTCAGTGATGCCCATAGACTCGAGTCGCCAGAAAGACTGTAGGATTTCTGCGGTCGATTCCTCTTGTGCTGCATCGACACGCAAGACGCTGACGAGGAGATGAGTTACACAGTCCAAAAGGGTCTTCTGACTAATAGGTCCTTGTACTGTCCAACCAAATATTGTCTCCATTGCCACTAGACCTGGCACGTCTGTACATCGGACAACGTCACCCGTGATTATTTGCCACATATAGTTCGAACCTATTAGCAAACCAATGCCGGTGTCTAGTGCGTCCTTAGGCCGGTAGTCGTTCGCAAGCGTCTTACGTTGCCTCCTTAATTCTTGAATGAATGCGTTGTTGGCTGACGGCACAGTCACATCAAGGCAAATAGCAAGGACGGCTACAGCTTCCATGCGAAAGTCAACCTTTTTGTCTCTTCTTCGAAGCTGTATTTCGACGACGTTCCGTTTTCTGCAGCTGAAAAGCAAGTGCTTCCGAAGGTATTCAATCCTAACCGTGTCAGTCTGACCACCTTCAAGTTAAGCTTCGAGCCACATCTTCCTTAATGCAGCTTTTCTGGCTTCCGCCATCCAGAATACCTCGAACGCATTGCCTGCTGTCGTTGTTGACCAACTCAGTGCGGAATGTCTGGAGATAGACCGCGTTGTCATTAGATGGTTGTCCAGAGGACGATACGACTTCGCAGGACGAAAGAGCGTTCGATGAAACGCACACTGTGGCACTGCCTGAGGTTCCTGCTGTCGCTGAAGCCCTCCGGTAATTTGGGTCGCACATGCTTGAAGCGTGTCTTCCGCGGCAGGAACTGCAGGTGAGCTCGACTCGACACTCCTTCGCTTGGTGGCCTTTTGACGTGCAGCGGAAGCAACGGTTTGTCTTTTGTCAGCTGCTCCTTCTTGACAGCCAGAGGGATATCGGCGCTGCAACTTCGTGGCCTATGCTGATCGGTACGGCTGAAGAAGCATTTGAACCTTGTGATAGACGTGGCGTGCAAGACTGATGCCGCTGGGACGCCAGCTTTCCTTCGGTCCGAGCGATCCTCTAAAGCAGGTCTCTGACGTGGCACTGCGTGCGGCTCTCTGCTTTCGAGCTCCACTCGTATGAATAGTAGCAAGTCGTTCAGCTCAGCGTCCAACGCAGCTGAGGCATCTGGTGGTCCCCCCCCGACGAGGATAGTTGAGCAGTACGCACTTCAGATGACTGTGTCAAGGTGCGGTGATATTTTTCTCGACTGACGCAAATACTGATGTCACGCGGTAGAGCCTGTTCCAAGATGTCGTAGTCGGCACGTTCAGTGCCACTTGACGGATCGTGGATGCGAGGATCGAGGTTGGTACGACAACGTCAGCCAGCTGCTGTGTTCTCCCGATAGATCGAGTGAAAGGCAAGCGAGCTGCACAACGCGCGCAGAACACGAAGATTATTCAGGAAGCGCGAATCTTTGTGTTCTGCGCGCGTCGTGCAGATCGCTTGCCTTTCAGTCGATCCATCGGGAGAACAGAGCAGCTGGCTGACGGTGTCGTACTAACCCCGATCATCGAATCCACGATCCGTCGTGTCTTCACCGCCCGCGACGCGAAGCGAGAGTAGAGGATGTTCGCCGTGCGTAGAAGGAAGTCTTGTCCGCACGTGGGTTTCCGGCACCAAAATGTAGACTCTAACACGTTAGCGGGTACGGAAGAACTTAGCCCGGAGCCATCGTGTCGCCATGTTCGAGCGTTTTCTACTTCCTCTTCTTTGCCTTCACTGGCTGGCTGCGTTTATTTATACTTCGTCTTTTTTACAGCAGTTTCAACAAATATTATGGCTCTGTGGTAGAACACCTGCTTTCTTAGGCAGGCCGCCTGGGTTGGATCCTCACTCGAACCAGGAAATTTTTATTACTTATTTTATTTCCATCTTTCTCGATTTTGCGGTCACGGACAACATGGGGATTTTTTCACTCACAGCCAACGACGCCCATGCCGAAGCCGACGCCTGAATTTCTGCGAAGCGAGCTCTTTAACGCTATCAAAAAATTAAGTGCCCTTCCACTGTGTGAACATGAAATACCAGCAAAGCTGTTCGTTTTGCTAAATTAAATTTAACATTTTCTCTGGACATAACCATTTCCCTAGCAGCAGCTTCGGTTGCCCCTTGACACTATACTGGGCACTGCCGGTGGTCAAGCGACATATACGCACGAATGGAAGGCTTAGCGACACCAGCTATTCCTCGGTGACATGTCTTACTAGGAGGCGCCCCGTTGCGAGTGCCGGGGGGGAGGTGTACACGTAGGTCTTGGTGGTGGTGAACCGGGGCCCAATTCCCTTAAGCAACGAGTCGGGACACGTCCAGCTCACCTGCAATCGCTCGGTGTAGTGCAATGAAACACACAGCCGGATCGTCGCCGCCGCACAGTTCCACTGCAGATGGTCAGACATCAGACACGCCGGAGATGAAAGAAAGGTGTCTGGTGAACCACAGCAGCTGCATGGGTAACCAAAAAGGTGTCAAACAAGCTATACCGTTGAAATCTTGCTGATGCTACCGGGAAGCGCTCGTCGGGTTGTAACCAACATTCCGACTGGCATTTTCGGCTTCGCGTTACCGAGGGTCCTAGTTTGCAATGCGCTGCGCATAGAGACGTAGGCACGACCTACGTTAGTCATTTTATCCCGGAGGTGTTGCTCACGCTTTTGTTGGCAATAGTGTTCTAGATCGGCACGCGGCGTGTTCATTCCATCCATCAGAGGCTGCGCGAAAGCCGCGTCCCAATACTGCAGCGCTCGTGTCGCGCCGTTTCGGAAAGATGGCATGACCACGCCGAGCAAATGTTGTCTTTTTGTCGACATCTCCGACACACTTTATTTTCCTATCGCAGCCATAGACAGCTACGCTGTAAGACGTGGTCTTAACAAAACAAATCATTGCGGCAGCCGCTTTCACCGATCAAAATTCAGGAGAAACAGGCCGATTGGCTACATTTCAGCACCTTATGTGGCGGTGCCCCCCACTTACGCGACAAAAGAAGACACCACATCACCGAGGCGGACTTTTACCAATGTATCTCTAGCACTGCCTCGTTCGACCAACTCAGGGCCGTCCAGGGGGCCTGTGAAGCGGTCGGAAGCCTCTGCCTCCCGCCCCCGTCGCAGGTGAGGCCCTCGGTGGGCTCCCTAGGAGCTCCTCCCCAGGACTTTAATAAAGTTCGTCTGACTGACTGAGGCGCGCCTTGATCAGTAGCCCTGTCAGCAAGGCAGCGCGCTCAACACTTCTCACCCGATATCCGGTGAGTGCGATGCAGTTTTCACACTACAATGGGCGATCACCCGGATGATCCAAAAACAATCCGTACAGAGTGGACGCAGAAACGACGAGCACGTAGCATTTGCACAATGGAGGACATCAGCAAAGAACGCTCCGGTACGCTTCCCGAAGCGTTTCCTGTAGCTTGCTGCAAGGACCAGAAATAAATGGAAAACTCTCTTGTAGGCGTTACTAGATTGTTTCAAATTAGCTGTGCTACATCGCTTAAACCTACTGAAAATTACACCGTTGACAACTACGGATGACCAAATGCTGACCCAAGCAAAAGCCATGAATAAGAAGACGTCAAAGCAATCCCGGAACGTCAAACTAACAGCAGGCAGCAAGGACTACAGCCACAGTATGGGTTCCTCGCCGAAAATACCAAGCAGCCCAAGACCTCAACCTCGACCGCTGCGACGATGACAACCCTTGTTCCGCCTATATCGATCCTGCTCCGGCCATCCCCAGAGCTGCCAACGTTCCGCGACTCATCATTCGAAGAACTGAAAACGTGGCTTGACACATGCGACCGTGCAGCCGCCTTTATCAACTGGAACACCAAAGACAAGCCGCGTCACGTCTGCTTCTACCTGTAACACCCGGCAAGGACCTGGTTCGAGAATCGGGAGTCTTCACTACAAACCTGTGATTTCTTCTTCAGCACATTCCTGGGCACGTTCCCGAGGGTCTCTTGTCTAGAGACAAGGATGCGTGTACCGAATGAAAACGTCACGATCTTAACGGAAGAGATCGCCCAACGTTTCCGCCAGGCAGATGCTGCATTGCCCGAAGACAAGAAAGAAACCCGACTTGCAAGGGACGCTCATCGGCGTACCAATCATACGTGGTCCGTGTCCCAGCAGAACGCGGGAAGTGTGTTATGGGCACACTGCTCTTCTAACTCTCCGCTGATGGCAAAGCCTCTAGCGACGGCGCACGCGTCCATGGGGCGATAGAAACTTTCCAGCGCCGTGGCCGGTGGCAGCATTCGTGCCACCTCCTTCGTGTTTTATGTGCGGGAATGAGAATGAAATAACTAGAAGAATCCTTATTCTTCTATTTATTTAATTCTCATGGTTCAACTCCGTGATTATTACCTGTCCTAAGTAGACGTACTCCTTTACAGCTCCCAGTGTCTCGCCACCTATCGCAAAGCGCTGTTCTCTGCCGAGATTGTTACACATTACTTTAGTTTTATGCATATTAATTTTCAGACCTACTCTTCTGCTTTCCGTATCCAGTTCAGTAATCATGAGCTGTAATTCGTCTCCTGAGTTACTCATCAATGCAATGTCATCAGCGAATCGCAGGTTATTAAGATACTCTCCATTAACTCTCATCCCTAACTCTTCCCAATCTAGGGCCCAGAAAACCTCCTGCAAACACGCGGTGAATAGCATTGAAGAGATCATGTCTTCCTGCCGTACGCCTTTCTTTATTGGGATTCTGTCGCTTTCTTTATGGGAGACTATGGTGGCTGTGGATCTGCTGTAGATGTCTTCCATTATGTTTATATAGGCTTCGTCGATGCCCTGATTACGCAGTGCCTGCATGACAGCGGATGTCTCAAACCGAATCAAATGCCTTCTCGTAATCCGTGAAGCTTATGTATAGGGGTTGGTTGTATTCCGCGCATTTCTCTATCACCTGATTCATAGTATGAATATGGTCTATTGTTGAGAAGCCTGTACAAAAGCCTGCCTGGTCCTTTGGTTGATTGAACTCTAATGTTGTATTAATTCTATTAGCAATTATTTTTGTAAATAGCTTGTAGACAACGGACAGTAAGCTGATGGGCCTGTAATTTTTCAAGTCCTTGACGTCCCATTTCTTATGGGTTAAGATGATGTTGGCCTTCGTCCAAGATTCTGGTATCCTCCCCCGTCAAGAGACACTCCGTATACAGGGGGGCCAGTTTTTCTAACACAATCTCTCCACCATCTTTCAACAGGTCTGATGTTACCTGATCCTCACCAGCGGCTTTGCCTCTTTGCATTCTCTCGAGGGCTTTCTTTAGTTCTCCTGTCAATAATGGTGGGATGTCAGATCCCTCTGGGCTATTACTGCTTCTTACATTATCATCCTGATTGTCTCGGCTGCTGTACAGATCTCTGTAGAACTCCTCCGCTACCTCAACTATTCTATCCATATTGGTAGTGACCTTTGCCTTCCTTGTCCCTTAATGCATACATCTGATTTTTCGCCTATGCACAGTTTTATCTTCACAGCTTTGAGGCTTCTTCCGTTCTTTAGAGCATGCTCAATTCTCTTCATATTATACTTTCTTATGTCGGCTACTTTACGCCTATTGATTAACTTCGAAAGCTCCGCCAGCTCTATTTTGTCTGTTGCATTTCAGGCTTTCATGGTTTGACGTTTCTTTATGAGGTTTTTCTTCTCCTGGGGTAGCTTACCAGTGTCCTGTCTAACGACTGTACCCCCGAATTCCATTGCACACTCTTTAATGATACTACTCAGATTATCATTCATTGCGTCAACGCTAAGGTCAGTTTCTTCGGTTAGAGCCGCGTATCTATTCTGAAGTGAAACTCTGAATTCCTGTACTTTCCCAATAGGAGCTAGTTCATTAATCGGCTTTTTACGTATCAGTTTCTGCCGTTCCTTCCTCTAATCTAGGCGAATTCAAGATCTTACCATTCTATGGTATACATCGGATCTTGAGAAGTACTTCCACATCCTGTACAATGCCCGGGTGGGCACACATTATGAAGTCTATTTCATTTTTACTTTCGCCATTAGGACTCCTCCACGTCCACTTACGATAAGCCCGTTTTCTGTAGAAGGTATTCAAGATCCGTAAACTATTGCGTTCTGCGAACTCTACTAGTAACTCCCCTCTGGAATTTCTAGAGCCGATGCCATATTCCCCCACCGCATGGTCTCCAGCGTACTTCTTGCCTACCTTGGCATTAAAGTCGCCCATCAGTACAGTATACTGTGTCTTCACCTTACTCATTGCTGATTCTACGTCTTCGTAAAAGCGTTCAACGAATTGATCATCATGGCTGGATGTAGGCGCGTAGGCCTGTACCATCTTCATCTTGTACCTCTTATTAAACTTAATTACGATACTTGCCACCCTCTCACTAATGCTATAGTATTCCCTCTATATTGCCAGCTATATTTTTATGAATAAGGAACCCCACCCCCAGTTCTCTCCTGTCAGCTAAGCTACGATAGAATAGGACGTTTCCGTTCTTCAGCACTGTATAGCCTCATGTGTACTCCTAACCTCACTGAGCCCTATTACATCCCATTTAACACCCTCTAATTCCTCGAATAGCACAGCTAGACTCGCCTCACTAGATAAAGTTCTACGCGATGGCGTAGAGCTAGAGCATCAGTTTCGCATGCAGGTGGTCCGTGGTTCGAATCCCGGTGCCACACAATTCTCAACCGGATTTTTTTAAAAATCCGCGCGATGATCCAATTGCGTAAAAAGGCATGGGGTGCAGCCTCACTGGCGACCACAGCCGGCAATGCACTCCCTCACCAGAGCAGGATTGGCCACCCTGGTGCAGTACTTGGCCACTACCTCCCACATGAATACACCAATTAACCCTCGGCCCTCCGTCCCCAGCGGCTGCGAAGCAACTGACCAAGGCGGCGGTCAGACCTTCGACGCAGCGGAGGATGCTAAGAATTTGTGGGTCCGGAGAGGCCGCCATTGGAATCTGGAAACTTGGCTACGTTTAACGTTAGAACTTTTTACATTTAGGATGACTGCCAGTTGGGCGTGTTGGTATAGGGTCATGATGAAACAAGCGCAATATGCACGAAGACTTAGAAAGGACACAGGACGGAGCGCTTACTATGAACTGAGCGCTTACCAACAACTAGTGCGTCAGCCAGGCGTCTGTTCTGCTAACAGATTCTGAGTTTGCTTTTTTGGACGTAACATGACACAGTGCATTTCTTTTCTTGTTTTTTGGGGGGGGTTTAGCACGTGTTTATCTGCTGTATGCCATCGGTTATCATAGCGGTCTTTCGTTGATTCACGCTGTTTGTGATAATAAGGGTGGTGTGTGGTGACGTGCGTACATGTTATGCATATATAACAATGTTGTTTCCGAAATAAAAATGTTCAGTTGCTAGAACTTCATCTAGTGTGGCGAGAGAATAATTACACTATAGTAAAGAAACCACAAATATTGTCCCCTGTGCGTTTCTTGGCTTGATCGTCAGTGAGTTCCATTAGTTATCCACGGTACAGAAGACGAGACCAGGGGATCATTTCCTTTCTTTCGTAATTTCATAACGAGGGCTTAATCACGCCAGACGTGATGCCTTAGGTCGCATGCGAGGATTTATTGGTCAGCCGCCACCTCATGCGACGATCATGTGCCCCGTGATGCCCTATTGTAAAGAAAAATCCACGCATCTCCACGAAGTGAATCATGACGAGTGGGCGAAGCTCTGGGTGTCGTATGAGTGAGTCTTGTCCGATATAATGTAAACTATGTGACATGAAGTGACACAAAGTGCCATAATGTCTACGTTGAAGTCGCCGACTAGTATAAAGGGTTTGTTCTTCTAGGTGTTTTATATTGTTCATAATTATAATAATATCTGGGGTTTAACGTCCCAGAACCACGATATGATTATGAGGGACGGCGTAGTGGAGGGCTCCGGAAATTTCGACCATCTGCTATTCTTCAACGTGCACTGACATCGCACATTGCACGGGCCTCTACCATTTCGCCTCCTTCGGATCAGCAGTCGAGCACCCAAACCGCTACAACACCGCGGCGGACGTTTTATATTGTTTTCTCACAATTATTATTCTTGTTCTTCTACTGTAAACCTTTCTTTTATTCACACACACACATGTTTCGACTATAGCAACGGTTTTCTGTATATTATGACAGCGGACAGTGAGAGTCGACGACAAAGCTAGGTTCTGAGGTCCACAATGTGTACGTTGAAGTCACCCACTTGTATAAAGGGTCTGTGCTTCTAGGTGTTTTATATTGTTCTGTCACAATTATGATTGGGATTATTCTATTGTTAAACCTGTTTTTTGTGTCTCACATACATGAATCTCCCCATGACGGACACCGCGGACGGACATGGACGGACAAGGCTCGGCTCTAAGGTGCTTCGCCGCTAAAAGTGTTCCACACTCGCCGCCTGGACTACGAGTGGCGCTGGCTAACACTTGTGTTAAGCGCACGTAAATAACCTTAAAAAAGTGGGTTTGGATCGCAACGACGGGAGGGGTTATTCTTCGTCAACTTTAATTCCTTTCAATTTAAGTGAGAATTATTGCACTTCAGTTAAGCAGCCGCAAATATTCTCCCCTATGCCTTGGTTGGCTTTATCATCTGTCGGTTTCCTTGGTTGACTAACGAAAACAGAATGATGAAAAACAACAAAAATATAAATAATTACTAAAAAAATTAGGCAGATCCCAAGTACCCTGGGAATCGATGTTATGCGAAGCATCCGGAGGTAAGGCGACTGGGTTGTAATTTTTTTTATTTAGCGAAACGCTATAAAATGGCGCTAAAGATATGTAAAAATGTTGCACGCACAGACATGTTGAACAATCGCATATGTTTCATATAACCAGTTGTTTACAGTTGTGTAACGATGCCAACAGAAATATGGGTATCTCCAAGACCAGAAGCCGTAAGCTGATATGTAGAGCTGGATAGTGCTACGTAAACCAACTACAATGGATGGCGCTTAAGTATACAACTGACGTCAACCCGACATGACTCCTTCGTAATAGGAGTACGTATGTAATGTTTATAAAATTAGATAGCCAGCACTGCAACCACAATATACATTTCACCAATATTACGCCTGCATAGGATGTTCTTCCAAAGCAGTGTCAAGACCTGAAGTGGCTCTCTGGTAGAATGCTTGATTGCCACGCAGAATGCTTGGGTTCGATTCCTGCTGGGACTCTGATTTCTATTCTTTGTATTCCTGGCGTCAACGCCGCCGATGTCCGTTTTTCTTAACGCTGTCGTCTTTAAATTAGCAGTGTCAACGCCACCGATGTCAGTTTCTCCTGCCCCGCCACGGTGGTCTAGTGGTTATGGCGCTCGACTGCTGACCCGAAGGTCGCGGGATCGAATCCCGGCCGCGGCGGCTGCACTTTCGATGGAGGCGAAAATGCTGAGGCCCGTGTACTTAGATTTAGCTGCACGTTAAAGAACCCCAGGTGGTCAAAATTTCCGGAGCCCTCCACTACGGCGTCTCTTATAATCATATCGTGGTTTTGGGACGTTAAACCCCAGATATTATTAGTTTCTCCTAACGGTCTCGCATTTAAATTACCATTGCCTGATCTCGCCGTTCCTGGGTAGATAAAAATAGTCAAAGTCCTGTGGCGCATACCCGCATTCCGCGGCCTGTGGTACACGGGTATGAGCCACACGTGTCTGGAGAAATGAGTTTGACGACGTACGCGACGGGATTTTCACGTTATTCATGTCATGACCAGCCCGACATATTCGTCAATGCCTCTTACCCTACCATACAAATTTTGGTCTACCCCAAGTTAAGGAGGCCATCACGAAAGCACCCAGACGTAGGCGGCTAGATAGATAGATAGGTAGATAGATAGATACGAAGATAGAAACGGAAAAGTGCTTACAGTACGCAAAGAAATGCTTCGCATTTAAAACAAGAGCAAACATCAGTCTGTAACTGTCGGCAGTTACAGAGGGACCTCTCTCTCAAATCTCTGCCTACCTACCGGGCTCATTTAGTGATTGTGGTGCTCGACTGCTGACCCGAAGGTAGCGGGATCGAATCCCGGCCGCGGTGGCCGCATGTCGATAAAGGCGAAAATTTAGGGGCATATTAAAGAACACCAGGTTGTCAAAATTTCGGAGCTTTTCAGTACGGCAAAATATAGTTTAAAAGAGTTGACTGTTGGGGGCCTGTGCTCGTCTGTTCCTTATTGTTGTCCTGTCTTGTTGCGCTACCTACGATGGTTTTTATCTCCACTGTAGGGCGTCCCTCATAATCATGTTGTGGTTTTGAGACGTAAAACCCCAACAATAATTATTTGCCTAAATATACCTCCATATGAAAACACGCGCACGGCTACGATTGCACTTTTCTGTCAGCAATTTTTTTGCTCTTTTGCATAACAGACAACTAAAGCAGTAGATTGCAGTGAATTCACACCACAACGTAGGAGCTATGCAGCTGACAGCGTTGAGGTGTGTTACGGGAAACTGCCACTCAAGCGTCGTCAGCGCGAAGTCGGCGACGGGAACGACAGCAGGTTGGTGCGTTCCGTACGCAAGCAGAAGCAGTGAAAGGATCGGAGACGTGTTTGGACAACAAAACAACAGCTTTAATATAGCTATTCCAGCACAAGCACTCTAAATACGACACTTAAAGTAAACTAACAATATTCAAATAGAGTCAAACAATAAGCTTACAAAAATACACAAAATGAATCAACACTAAACAAACAATGGAATCAAATTAAACCGTAAAGACGTGAAAGTTCGATGGTATAAACAGGTGAAGGCATACGTGAGATGACTGGTAGCGTTGCGTCCACGACGATCGGATGCGAGAAGTCCCGAAAAGTTCTGGCACGACTGCGATGTCGGTGGGTCCGAGTTGCAACGCCGATGCTTCCGGGTGTTAGTGCTTGAAGGAGATCTCAGGCAGGTTGAGCTAACATGAGATTGAAGTCCCGATGCCTACGTTGCAGACGTGTCTCAACTAGGCGAACGGCTCAGTTTAGGTGGCCAGCCGATACAAAGCGCATACTAAATACTTCTAGAAGGGATACTCGTTGATCTACTTCTACACCATGTTTGTCAAGCAACTAGACTGATTAACAGGGCGATATCCTGTCCTTAAATCCCCTTCGTGTCCCCTCACTCTCTTCCTGGGGAAAAAGTGACCATCGACACGGGTCCAATCATGCGCATGGCATTGTCACAACGTCCGCCCTCAAAATATTGACGACGTCCCTTTTTAATTAGGGGAGGGTTCTCCATTAATCAAAAGAGACAACCCGTTTAATTTACTGTGTAGGCGGCTCGAACACGTGCAGCTTCTTCCGTGAGAACGGTATCTTGCCTCCATTCTTAGCCAAGCGTTTTGCAGTCTAAAGGTTCGGGGCACACTGCAGCTTTCAATATACCTTCCGTCGCCGCGGTACTGAACAAAGAGCCCCGTTCGGCAGCAACATCGTAGAATAACACCCCCCTTCCGCTGCTCTTCGCGGGTCCAAAAACAAGTCCTTTTCACGTCCAAGCCGGCGTACCGGAAAGCGGGGTGGGCGCGGCGCGGGTTAATCGGCATGACGACAGGTAGAAAAAGTGGCATTCCGTGACATTGCCCCCCCCCCCCTTTCGGAATGTTATCCATAAGATTTGCAAGCACGGAGGGACATTTTCTTCGACCCCCAAAACGAAACAGAACCAACAAGATAAAAATAAGGACTGTCCTTCTCATTCACAACATGATATGCGGAGTGCATCAACGTATGAACAACAAAAACAATTATCAGAGCACCTGCTTCTGTTACACACATGTCAGTGCTTCATACCAACAAAAAGAATAATAACGAGTGCCCCAATCCAAAGTACAATCAACTCAAAATCGCAGCGCAGCCCACACACCACTGAACAAAGTCGGCTGATGGTTGATCTAACGACAGTCACTCATTCTGGATATCTGAGACGAATATGGCAGTTCCGCTCTCCCACGTTTTGGTTTCGCTTTCGCCGCTGAATTTGGGAGAATTTCATTACCTCGCAATTATTACTAAAGGCCACTTTATCGAAATCTCAAAGTTGCAATGGGTTCTTCGCATGAAGGACTTCAATTTTCCCATTTGACTTGACCACCAAACTTCGCCAATGAAAATGTTACTTTAACTTTGTTAATTACTGTCCCAAATAATGCCTTCAACCATCTCAAGATGCCTGCCGCTACAGAAAAAGCAATTGTGGAAACAGGGAGCAAATACTGCATTTTCCTGATTTTTAAAGAACAGTGGACACATTTCTTGAAACACCCTTATGTTTTATTGTCCCATTGCATGCTGCCTAAAACGGAATGTCCCTTTTTTATAATGTTATTATACACTATTGAATAAATGGTCAGCTTGTGTATAAAAATTCACACCAGTGTTAGAGTCAATGCAGTGCTCGCTCTCTTGATATATACGGATATATCACGGCCGACAAGTGAGGGATGTAGGTTTGCCCCCCCCCCCCCCCCTGTCAACTCGCAAAAGAGTTAGTACGCCACTGGTTTGGGGGGATTCCCACGTGAAATGCTACAAGCTTGCGTCTCCTCTACAGAAGATACATCCATTAGGAGACTGTGTAGGCTAGCAAGTGTCCAACACCGGCGTGGCCACAGCACTGCTGTTAAAACAATGTGGGGACAAGTCCGACTGAGTAATGAATGGGGCTTAGTTTAATGGAAGGGGACCACTCCCCGTCCCCCCCCCTAGGCGCCCACCTAACACTAAAAAGATGCTCTTCATGCTTGAATTATAGCACCACGACTTTGCACGTGGTGCGACTATGGAACCATTCTGGCGTCGGTCTCTGCGCACTTTTGCAGAAGAACGACGGCTGAAGCAACAGCCTGACCGCTTTTCAGAATTTTATTTCACACTGTACATTTACACTTTATTTCGATAATTTTTCAACAACAGCTACGTTAAATGTATCGGCTTTGCAAAAAATATTGAAGCCAAATACATTCTGTATATTCCTTCAGCAGCATCCACCCGAAAATCTTAGCGCGTAACGCATAGAGGGAGTGAGGTTGGAAGGAGGAGGAGAGAATAAACTTTTAACTACACAGCCCGGTGCCAAACAGAAGGAGGTGTAAAACAACTTCGTAAATGAACCGTTATAACAATGAATAAAGCCTGCTGAAATCATGATAAGCGATTCACAGTAGAAGTTCGCGCCAAGACCAGTACCTTACAAGGAGAGTAAGTAAAAGCTTCATTAGAAAAATCGCCGCCTAAGCAATCTGTACAGATGGTTAAACAGCCAAGCAGCAGCGTGCAGCCACGG
Organism: Rhipicephalus appendiculatus; assembly: GCA_030522465.1. NCBI lineage: Eukaryota > Metazoa > Arthropoda > Arachnida > Ixodida > Ixodidae > Rhipicephalus > Rhipicephalus appendiculatus. Next base: position 20,426 of record JALIZH010016630.1, read on the forward strand.
TGTTCCCGACATGGTTAATCCCGACACGTCATTAAGATCTTGCTGAACTTTTGGTTACGTCTGTCCGGAAATCTGAATTGATGTTTGCCGCCCGTGTGCTCCCTTTATTTGTACTGGTCGACAGGCGAATAACGGAGCTTGGCCCATATCTGTAGCACATGCGCGCTAGGAGTTTTCGCGCACATATGGCGGACGAATCTTGGCGCTGTGAAATACATAAGTGGCGTATACTTTTTTTTTTTTTTCAAAAAGAGCCAGATAGAGAAACTGAAGCTAGGTTAAGTTTTACGGCAGCGTAAAGCGCGCCTAAGCATCTTTACCTTCAAAAACAGTTGGTTTCAAAATGGGGCAATTCCTGATTTAACGTGAACTCAGAAAGTCAGTTCCTAATCAAAAATGAGGCAACTACTGCAACTGCTTCAATAAATCTGAGCCACATTCATTAAACCAGCACTGCGCCAACAATCGTGACGAAAACAAGCAACATGGTCTCTACCAGCCTGTTTCATTTGTGTGCTAGCTGCATTGCCATCATGTTTACGTTCTGCAATTAGGTTTTCTAGCGCGAGTTTGCAGTTACTGAACGACATGATGATCTACGACAAAATTCGAATATGAAGAGTAACAGGCCGATTTTTCTACTTCTTTTGGCTCTCGGTGCTTATTTTCGAGTTTAGCGCTACAGTATCATATCCTCCTTTCCCTCGAATGCGGTATAGTTCAAATAAAAGACATAGGAATTGAAGATATTCGGCACCGATCTATGCATTGAAGAAGAAGTGATCATAAGCAGCAGGTGGCATAAAACGACCTCATAGGAAGAGGAACACGAGCTGGAGTACTTTCCAAGGCCTTCAAGAGATGCCAAGGACAAGAAAACACTGGTGACAGTCCAGAAGAGCGCGCCTTTTGCCAGGAAGGACCACTCACTCTTGGAGTCTGGCAATTGCCATTACGCCCACGCGACGAAGCACGGTACCGACCGACACACAAGGATGATGTTGATTTTATTGCAAAATACTGCTATACCGTACATTCGAATCGTTTTGGACTTATTTTACGAGCTAATTCAAGTGCAAATGAAATGTTCCAATCTATATGAGTCAAATACAAACTTTACTACTGAATACCGACGATATTGGGCTATGTAAATTTCAGCCACAATATGCATTTGAAGTATTTAGGGGACAGGAACATACTGGCAAAAATTGTTTGAGTAGGCCCGACCATCTTGTCAGTAGCAAAAAGTGTGTTTTTCTCAGTTTCAGTTAAAGTGCATTTGGCTCTTTCAGAAAAAAAATCCACGCATATCCACGGAGTGAATGATGATGAGTGGGCGAAGCCCCGGAGATTCATCGGTAAAAACCGTGAATCTTTAGGGAATCTAGCCCAGTACATCATCAAAGACGTGACACACACTGTGTGTATATATCAAGAAATTTTATTTATTCGTGAGCCGTGATTTTCCGTTTTCGTACTGGAGCCGTGTTTTCTTCGTTGGTCGTGAGCCGTGGTGGTTACCGTTTACATAAGCCGTGGCTTCCGTTCCGCTTTCATTATAACGGCTTTATGGTCGGTGAAGTGGAGGGATAGGGGGTTCTTGGATGGGTCGTAGTGGGAAGTTTGCAAAGACGAGATCGATGTTGGGGTTGCATGTGGTCGATCGCTAGATGGCACCGCAGCGCCATCTAGTGATCATTTTGAGACTTAGAGGTGGCTACTACGCTTATTCATCGTCATCAGCGTCATCGTTATGACGCATAGTGCACAGCACATTCCATGTGCTGTGTCGTGATGGCAGCGTCATCGTCATCGTCATGGTGGCTACCACGACGACAACGACGCGGGACAAGCCTACGCCCTAAGGGGCTTCGCCCCTAAAAGACACCACATATATTGCATCGAAGCTCACACCCAGCATTCTAGAGAGCCAGAAACACGTGCTTTGAATGCATGCCGAGGTTTAAGCAAATAAGTGAAAAAATGCTCACAGGTTTGCTTATTCATCGCTTTAAATGTCTTCATTGAGCCTATATGAACAATCGACTAATAATTGGTGACTGCGAGTAATGTACAATGCGTTTCTATATATTATTATTCGTATCTTACAACGAGCATTGCAGCTATCCCCAGCTAAGCAGGTAGATGCACAGGCACGCCGTAAACGTGAAGCATCATTGATTCGCAGATTTATCGGCAGTTAATTGGCGGTAGCTGTGTTCACGACGTCGGCGACATGAACGGCTGGTACGAGAGGCTGGCGCAGGCGAACAGAGCCACCGACATGGTCTTGAGCAGCAGCAGCAGGGTGGCCATGTTGCGGCTCAGCGCTGCGTTGTTGTAGATGGCGCAGTTGCCGGATTCGTTCGTCTCGCCGTTGAACACGGACGACCATATTTCGCAAGCCATGTCCACCGTCTTTCCGAAGATGAGCGGCGCCGTGATGGTGCCTGCGTGTGACGAGGCGTTTTTCTGTTTACCTTTTGCAATAAAACTTTTCTTGGACAAAACTGCATGGGCTCTGGAAAAAGTTCGTTAGAGTAATTGTTCGCTGAGCTAAAACAACAACGCTGTAGCTTATGACAAGATGAGGGAAACATCATATGTTCAAATGTAATTTCAGGGTCCTGTGGTTATGGTGTTCGGCTTCTGTGCCGTTGGTCGCGGGACCGGAATCCCGGCCGCATTTTCGTTGAATGCGGAAATGCTTGAGGCCCGTGTACTTAGGTTTATGTGAACGTTAAACAACCCCAAGGGGTCAAAATTTTCGGAACCCTCTACTACGGCCGTCTCTCATAATCATATCATGGTTTTGGAACGTTAAACACCATCAATTATTATTATTATAGACGTAATTTCGGGGCAGTTATTTGTCATGCTGATCGTTTGAGACTGAATTTATGCTTATTGATGATCTTGAGAAGAATGCAATATTATTTTATCAGACTTCTTCGAAAGTAAAGATTGCCGTGGTCGCGAATTGAATTACAGTGTCTAAGCTCTCGTGACCCTTCTCCGGCATAACGACCTGCTGAGCAGGAAAGGACTTAAGTTTCACAGGCGCATTTGCTGGTGTCATGTCCTCAGCTGTTACTGAGGACATGACACCGGCTGGCTTCAGAAATATGTAGGCCGCCAATTGGAGCCCACGCTGTGGCACGTGGTGATGAAGCGGCATTGCAAACTTAAACTGTGGCCTCGGCAATCAGCTGATGCGGGGCGCGTTGGCGGAGCTGATCGCGAAGGCCACAGTATAACTATGAAACGTGGGCTGTGCTTGTTGAAGGGGGGATCTGGGACGCATTGGATGGTGCCTCGGAATATGTGGAACTGATATGCGGTGTACGTTGAATTTGGTAAAACTGAAGTGAATTAGCGCTGGGGTCAATGTCGTTTCCGTGGGGGATAAAAAAAATCGTAAAACTGAATTGATCGTTTAACTGCCGATCGCTTAACTGGTATTCTGCTCTTTAACGATAGCGAATAAACGGGATATTTCGATCGTTACAACCGATCATCGTTACATCTGGACCAGCGAAAGGAAAAATTATAAGAACATACTCACACCTGCATATAGGACTAGTTACTCACTAACGATAAGTGAACCGGCTCAAACAACGCAAGTCATTGTAAAGAGCACTGATAACTTGAATAAAGGCTACGTAGATATCAGTAAAAGTTTTAAATATGCTTTCAGATGTTCGAAATTTTTAAAGAAGTCTGATTTCTTGAGCACCTTTCCAGCACTGAGGATTGTTGAAAGTGCCTACTCCGAAAGCGCATATTTTTTTAGGGGGGGGGGGGGGGCATTCCACCTTGAGACGCTGCCGCAAATCCGGTGGAATTTGCTGCTTCCCCTCTAGAAATATCGCCTTGCGCTTAGTCGGCGCCATCTTTCACGAACGCGCGAATGGGCGGCAAGTCGTCTCTGAAACCGTTGCCAAGCGCTGTGTGGCTGCGGCCTAGCAAGATCTTTTTCACGGCTAATTGGCGATCCAAAAGCGCTTAATTTGCCTATGCAAAAAGGAAAGGCGAAGAACATGACTACGTACCCAACAACCGGATGCACACCCACTGTACTCCTAGCGCGAACGATTTCTGCTTAGCTGTGACACACCTGCACAAAAAAATGGCGTCGAAAATGAGACTTCGCGTCAATGTGGCTCCGTTAACAAGCGGCTCAAAGAAGCCAGCTGTTCAATGAATTCAAGCTCCTCGACCACCTCTTCTAAACTAACTCGTACAGTATTTTCACACTACCGAACGCGTTTTCTAGTCAAACCATCAATCATATTATCGTGGGCACATCTTTCCTCAAACTGCGCGGCAAGGCCAAAACCAAATCAACCTATGCCAACTGGACTAACTTTGTACGCTGCATATCGTGCGCCGGAAATATCCAAGACAGTAGCCACTGTTAGGATGCCTGTAAATGTTGTTTATGTCATATCTGTAGTCGTGCATTTTTATTACAATTTTCGGTGCTTCTTTTCCATTTCGTATGCCTACTATAACACAGCTATCCTACAAGCCTTCCGACATCACGTCAGTGAAGAGGTGCAATTGTCTCGCTCTTCTCGTGCGTCGGAATATTGTATTGTATAATAGCCGACGTTTTCAATGGACCGAACTGCGTGATGTCAAATTCAGCGGTTGCTGGGCCTAGTTAATGAAACATGCCCGAAGGCATGCGGCACCCCGACTACAATAGGGACAAAACAACGAGGCCCAAGCAACGTTTGTTCGCGTTGTCTTTTGAAGCACGAACGAGTGAGTGCAATCGCAATGAACATCCCAATCTACCAGTGTTGGGGAATGGGCGCCTCCATTCTATTGCAATTCTATTCCAGGGAATCAGAACTTGCCGCAATTCCATTCCTTTCAATTCCTCGGAATGAAAAAACTTAGCCCATTCCCACTCCGGGAATGGCCGAGAAGTTCCATTCCATTCCTGCAATTCCTCAACTAGGAAACGCATCTCGATAGTTTTATCGAGTTAAGAATGAACGCCCCATAAAGCTGATGTCGTCAGATGCATTAGGAACTGCAAAAGTACGCAAAAGACGTTACCAAGAAAGAGTGATATTACCTTGGTGACATATCACGTGCAGTACAACCACCCTACTAATTCCCATAGGGGCAGTGCTCCCGCTACCTATAGTATTTTCATGGTCAGCTTGTTTGAACGAATGGGGATGTTTCAATATTGTTTAAGCATAAATGTGTTAATGCTTAAATGACGACCTAGCGTATTTTTATGCTCACAAAAGTAGTGTTCAAGATGACTAAGCAGTATTGCACGCGTCTGGAGTGGTCGTGAACATGGAGAAAATTAAGATGTGGTGAATGGGGAAGAAAAGCCTCTAGATCTGCTGGTATTAGTTGGAACAGTGCACCGCTCGTGTAATTGTGTCTTTGCATCGAATACGGAACACTGGACCGCACTGCTCATCAGAACTCACGCTTGTCAAGCGCGCCTCGCAAGCATAGATGGGATGAGGATAACTTTCTTCGTTGGCCTCTGCAAAGGTATGCAATGTCTTCCTTGTCGCAAAGGTTATTTAAGTGTGTCAGGTACTAAACTACTCGTGAGATAACGATCAGGCAGTGCACAGAGTATTCGCCACTTTCGTGTGGGAGTATCAATGGGAACCAACGGGCAGGGGTAATTTGTTTCTCCGTCAGTATCTGCTGGGATAATGCATTTGTTTGTACACAAACTTATGCCTAGGTTTTTCTTTACAAATTGGGAGAGACGGTGCGCAAGCTGGTATTGGAAAGGTTGCAGTGAACACAAGCATCGCGCCAGTGTCAATAGGCATCATAAGTTAGAGAAGCGCTTTTTCGATTATGCGTCTGAGTGGCCGACGGCGACAGAAGCAAAAACAAAGCCGTGAAAAGTGGGGAGAGCAGGCGGCTGGGGCGCTGCTGAGGGAAAAAAGCCGGCAGATCCCACGCACTGTGGGAATCGATGTAATGCGAAGCAGCCAGGAAGGAGCTAATCATGCTTTACATAATTTGCATGTCATGTTTTACATGTTACGACGTGTCATTTGTGTTTGTCATACAGTCACGTCGCGATATACCAATTTTGGTGTATGTCAAGCTAGCGAACTGGACGCAAGCGCACCATGAGCGTGGCATGTAAATGGCATTTTAGATGACATGCATGCCAAGATTTTCATGTTACCACCTGCCACTTATGTTCGTTATACAGTCATGTCACTCAATACCAAATTTGGTGTATATCAAGCTAACGAAACGGCCGCGAGCGCGCCATGAGCGTGGAAAGCAAGTCATGTCGCTCATGACATGTCATGATTTCAATATTACCACTTGTCATTTATGTTCGTCATACAGTCTTGTCTCAATACCAAATTTCGTGCATCTCAAGCTAACGAAACGGCCGCGAGCGCGCCATGAGCCTGGAATGCAAGTCATGTCGCTCGTGAAGTCATGATTTCCATATTACCACTTGTCATTTATGTTCACCATACAGTCATGTCACTCAATACCAAATTTGGTTTATCTCAAGCTAACGAAACGGCCGCAAGCGCCCCATGAGCGTGGCATGTAAATCATACTTTTCATGACAAGTTAGTCATGATTTTCATGATATGACCAGCCATTTATGTTCGTCATACAGTCATGTCACTCAATACCAAATTTGGTGCATATCAAGCTAACGAAACGGCCGCGAGCACGCCATGAGCGTGGAATGCAAGTCATGTCGATCATGAAGTCATGATTTCCATATTACCACTTGTCATTTATGTTCGTCATACAGTCATGTCACTCAATACCAAATTTTGTGTATGTCAAGCTAACGAAACGGCCGCGAGCGCGCCATGAGCGTGGCATGCAGATCATGTCGCACATGACAATTCATGATTTCCATATTACCACTTGTCATTTATGTTCGTCATACAATCATTTCACTCAATACCAAATTTGGTGTATATCAAGCTAACGAAACGGCCGCGAGCGCGCTATGAGCGTGGAATGCAAGTCATGTCGCTCATGAAGTCATGATTTTCATATTACCACTTCTCATTTATGTTCGTCATACAGTCATGTCACTCAATACCAAATTTCGTGCATCTCAAGCTAACGAAACGGCCGCGAGCGCGCCATGAACGTGGCATGTAAATCATTCTTTTCATGACAAGTTAGTCATGATTTTCATGATATGACTAGCTATTTATGTTCGTCATACAGTCATGTTATGTCATAAAAATTTGGTATAAATCCCATTAACGATACCGCCAGGAGAGCACAAAGTCGTAGGCGGCTAGATAGATAGATAGATAGATAGCTAGATAGATACGCTCAAACTCGCCGAAGTTCGCTAAGAAATGCTTCTCATTTTAAAAAATCACAAGGCGTAAAGGGGGGGGGGGGGGGGGGGGTTCCGCACGACGGATACCAACGGCATAGAACCGCGGTGACGCGAAGAGTAGAGACAAACTTCGGAGCAACACAGTCTATATAAGATCAGAAAATTAGTCGGCGCGTTGCTTATAAATGTGCCATGCTTCTAATCAGCCAAGCCATTTCAAAAATACTGTTTTATTGTTCAATTCGAGGCTCTGACTTACCAATCTTTGAAGTTGGAAAAACAGAGCGCAGACGAAAATCTGCTCTATTTTCGGGAAAATACGTAATTCCATTTCCATTCGATTCCTTGTAACAGGGGCTTAATTCCATTGCCATTGCATTCCTCAGCGTTGTCCCCATTCCATTTTCATTCCATCCCGGGGTCGCGAAAACGTGAAAATGATACCGGAGTCATTCCAATTCCGGAGTGCCAACTCCGCAACACTGCAATGAACTGCTGGTAACTACCAGCTTATCAACAGCTTCAGGCCGATGACGTTGCAGCTAAAAAAACTGGTATTCGTTGTTTAATTCAGTGGTGATGACCTATGTATACGTGATGAAACTGTGTGAATTCGAACTGAGACTTGCGCTCAGCGATACGCGCGTCACGTCCGCATCATCGTGATATATCAGCGAGCATAGTGTTTCTCGATCCATCCAACAGCATTGAGACATTAGGTTTAGGTTTACCGACCTGATGGTGACGCTGATGCCAGGTGCGCCGATGAAGAACGTGCTGAAGAGGCAGAAGAAAGTGGCTGCCATGTACAAATAGTACGCGGAGCACTCCTGCGTGCAGCGCACCCGTTCGGCCTCCACCACGTCGTTGGCGTTGTCTCCTTCCAAGGTGATGCAGTCGCAGTCAGTGTACAACTGCAGGCGAGCGAGGGTTAAAACATTGAGATCTGCCGCCATTACAACAGCGTATGTAAACAAACAACGCGCCTAAAGTACTCGAAGGAAGGCTTAGACATGTTATGATCACTGAGTGTTTGTTATCGCTCATTTAGCCTCCTGTCGAGTAGCAGAAGGATCGAAATACGGGCTAGTTGGTATAAGTTCACAAGGGACGTTGTCGTGCCAACGTGCATGTAGTATCGAAGTGTTCCTTTGTCCTCGTTTTAAGTGCGCTGTGTGTTTATGTTCGATATGAAGCAATACAAGCTTGCACAATTCCATGTCTTATTCACTGGAATAGAGAGAGCGTGAAGGAGTGGCGGTTTATCATTTCTGGATTATGAAATTATAGCAATGGTCAGCTCAAGGTATTACTGCCATCACAACCATCACCTGACGCCGACTTGTACCAGATGGTACCCTCGTCTACCACTGAAGTGTCTAAGATTTAGCCCTTCAGTGCGTTTCCAATAACTGCACTGGAACACTCAGTATGAACAGTAGTATTCGCATATTGCAGTAAACTAAAAAATTAAATGCATATCGCATTATGCAGAATAAAAGGAAAATTGTAATGTGAATAATTAGGCGTTGCAGGTTTCGCGTACTTCGTTAGTTTATGAAGCAGCCCACGAGTGGATTGTGACTTATTTACGGAATTGACACAGATGGTTAATTACATGTCTTGAGACAGACAAATCGAGAGGAAAAATGGTGCGTTCACAAATCAGATATAACCAGTTATATGTGCTCGGTGTGCTTGAGGTGAGAGCAAGCTTTGTATTGCGGTTTCACCAGTCTGTGAAGTGATATACAATGACAATAAAATGAATCACCTAAGTATAAGGACACTAACACACGTTGCGAGGTGGGTGAAGATAGAGTAGTCATTATTTTAGTGACTAAATTGTAACCCGCGCTACTAGAAATCTACTTATTTTTTTATTTCTTCGCCTCGCCCCCTGCGCGAGTACTGCCTAATATTGAGGAAGCAAGCTGATCGGTTCTGCTCCACTCCAGATGCGCGGTAAGAAAGTTTTGTGAGGGACACCAAATGGGAGTCTCTGTTCTTTTGTGTTTGTGTTTGCGTGTCTTTTTTTCACTTGTGATGAATTCATATTGTCATTCTTGCTGAACCCAGAGGGTCGGCGCAACCTATTTGCCCTACGCTAAGGTATGCGCCCCACGCGTGCGACAGCCTGCGCGCTTAAGGGTGAAGCACTGACCGTGGTTCCAGCCATGTGATCTTGGGTCTCGTTTCGGCAGCCGGCTAGGCACGGTGACATGTATATCTTTGAGTCCCGACCGCAGATTGGATTGAAGTTGAACGGGCACATGCAGTCGCTGCTGCACTTAGGCGTTAGGACGCTGTAACAAAAACGGGGATGTCAAGCGTCACAGCGTGAACAGCCGCTGCTACGACGTTTGCGTGAAATATTACACTGGTGCCAAGTCTGCAGCTCTCCGGCCTCACGGATGTCTTGGCAATATCCTTTGCGGTATATATCGATTCCTGGTTTTTCGTTCCTACGGCTTCAAAACTTCATCTGGCACGTAATACGCTTTGGCGCCCTGAGTCTATTGTGGTAAGCACAATAAAAAAAAGTAATCTTTTGCGCACGCCTTGAGGTTTCTGAATGTTTCATCTAAAAGAGAGCGGATTTTGTATTTACCAGCGTAAAGTTCACATTAGACGCAACAAGGATATAGTTTAGAAGGAACTAGGCTATGCCAATATTCCCATGCGGACGCGCCATTATTGCCGCTGTCGTACACAGCAGGGCCGAAGTATCGCCCAGACAGTTATGCTACGAACTGCTGCAGGCAGTTTCGCATGCGCCTGTTGAAGGCACTGAAACCTTGGTCCCAAGAAACATTTAGGTACTTCCTCCTTTAAGCCTAGTTCAGATAAAAAAAAAAAAAGAAATGTGCGATGTTGTACCCCAGTACTTATTCGTATGCTATTGATTTCTTTTTTGAAGTGCAACACGCGACGACGACAACGCACAGAGCGAGAGTACATACACAGAGTGCCACTTTCAAAAAATATTTATTTCGAAAAGAGCACAGTATATATACACACCACACATTGTCACACGTCCTCAATGCGCAGTCGCATTCAAGTTACGCAAGTCTTTAGGTGATAGTGAAATGGAAGCCCCGCTAACGCACTTATCACCTGCTTCGATGATTTTCTTGGCCTCAATGATTAATCTTACCGATTTATCGTGGATTCTGGCGATAACCGAGCAGGCGCTAAGGTCAGGACTACATTGACAATCACGGCAATCAATCGCTTCTCTACCATTTCCAAGGTTGTTATTATGCTGTCTTAGCCTATCATTCAGGCATTGCTCGGTTTGGCCTACATATTTTCTACCACATGACTAGGGGATCTCGTGGACCACACCCGTCTGACAGCTGAGGTACTTGTTTTTGTGGTTCACGATGCAGGCCGGAGCTTTTCTGAGACAAGGGTTGGTCATCCTGCAGAGCCTGGAATGTTTTAACGGGACGGAGAAGACCACCGTTACATGAGCATGTTTGGCAATCTTTTTTTCAAATTATGGGACACGCGGTGCATATTCGGAAATCACGGCTAGCTTAACATTTTAGATGCGAAGCATCTTATGCTCGGGGCTCTGCCCGTCCCTCCGGCGTCCCGCGTCCGGCCACTTTTATGAAGTAGGGAAGCACCCATTATGCGAACCAGAACACTGTAGTAATATGAAGGCCGTCAACCACTATCACAGTCATCAGTCATGGCCTAGAGCACAGAGAGGCTGCTTAGCAATGGGTAGGCAGGTGGTGTCTGTCGCCCAGGTTGACCCCATTCCTTGATCTTGCTTGCATGTGTTTGGAGGGGGCTTAGTCCGTCCCTCCTTCCGCGTCCCACATCACCACAGCGCATGCGCGTCCCCTCCCCCTCTCTGTCCTACGCTCACCCCCTTTCTCTACTCTAGGAATCCTCTACTCTACGGAGCGGCTCCCGCGTCCCACACCCCCACAGCGCATGCACGTCCCCTCTTTCTCCTCTCCTACGGTCCCCCCCGTCCTGTCCTCTAGGAATCCTCTACAGAGCGGCGCGCACGACAGATGGTGTGACAGCTGCATACTCCGCTGGGGGGCGCCACGGTAGTTCCGTGGTATGAAAATAAAGAAGCGCGCGCGCCTCATTCTTTCTCCTGTGCAGCGCCGCGATGAGCACCGGGACCGCTGCCGTGAAATGAGAGGGGGCGACGTTCCTCCCGCTCAAGCTGATTATCTCCCCGCTGCTTCGCATCCACACATGGTTCCCTTTAGCGGGAGATGGGGAAGTTTTTTAGTTTTTTCTTGGGGTGGCTCTTCATTCAAGTGGACAGTTCCGCTACTTCCTCAGCATCTTCTCCGCCACAGACACCAGAATGTACTGTGGGTAGCCTGCCTCCTCTACACGGTTCAACCTGCTTGAGGAAACTATCTGCTGCTCTGTGTGGGCAGGATTTCTTAAAAGCATTCTGCAAGCACATGTTGGCAATGATACGTTTGACGAGCTGTTGATTTGCTGTGACTAATTACTGTTGCCTATTTTGGAATTTGCGAGTAGCCGAGCTACCACGGACAGGTTCCTCTATGCAAAAAGCTATGGCAACTTCGCAATTGTAGTGCCAAGCCGGAAGGAAGAGCGCAGCTGGGTGGCTTTTTGTGTTTCTCTATAGATGTTTTTTCTTCTTTTTCTTTCATTTGATATCTCTTTCTTCTATCTCTTTTTGCATCGGATTGTTTCTATTTCTTTCCTTTTCTCTTTATCTACTTCATTATCTTTCCTGCTCTTTCTATCTTTATTTTTCCTGTTTTCTCTTTTTTCTGTGCTTTCTTCTCTCTCTTTCTTTGTTTTCCTTAGGTCTATCTCTCCCTCTCTATCTTCTTCTGTTTTTTACTATCACTATTTGTATCAGTTCCTTTTTGTCTCTTCATTTGTTGTTCTCGCTCCATTTTTGTTCCCCTATCTTTCTCTCTCTCGCTGCTTCTTTCTCTTTTTCTTTGTTTCTTTTTGTGTCTTGCTCTTAGCTTTTTCTCTCAATTTCTTGTCAGTTTATTTCTATCTCTATCTTACTCTTTCTTGACTTTCTTTGTCTTGCTATATTTCCATGTCATTATTCTATTTACTTCTCCCTAGTTTACTCTTTCTCTCTCTTTCTCTTTCATGTGTCTCACGTGCGCCACTTCGTCGAGCAAAGTTTTCCTTTAACGCCCGCAGCAACTGTACTCAGCAGTTGGGCTTGCCCAATATCTGTGGCTCATATCTACCTGTGGAGTTTTGAACGATGGAGCACGTCACCGACAGCTGAAATAGTTTCAATGTTAAAATATCGACTAGGTAAATTGGCGAAGTAATGCGCGCTACGTGCATCGACACTGTTGCAGTCCGCGAAACATCGTGGCGGCTTGGCCAGACCTGGCAGTTGTGTTTTACTTGCACTTTTGCGTACTTCCACATGTAAATGAATCGATTCTCCACGTATGCAATGCGGTCTACATCCTCCGTGAGCCACCTTCGCACTGAATGTAAGGTTTGTTCACGCTAGCGGCGAGCCCTTAAAGTGAGCGTCACTAAGCCTTAGTGTCGTTTGCGCGTTTTCTATCACGTTTGCTCAACTACAAGAAGCGTTCTTAGTGTTTCGAAGTAGAAATATAAGCGCCGAAACTCGTCCAGTTTGTGCATGATGTCGTGCAGCGTTAAAAAGTTTCGAGAGCCAGGAACCTGACGAACCATATGGGCCATGAACGAATATCCTAGAGCGAGCTGACAGCCACAGCTCATGCTGATATAATTGTTTTCTGAATCTCTTAAATGAATTTTACAGAAATGATTGAGCCCTGATATGCTACCAAAGTTGAAGTTGCCGTAGCGCATATTTGATTAGCATAAGCTGCCTCGCAAGGGGCGATTCAAGAAATCGCGGTACGCGCCGCGACCAGCCATATCCGAACAGCTTGAGGTATTATTTGCAACCATCAGGGCATGAGCAGTTCAATTCTATTGTTTTCTCGTCAGTCAACATGACGTGAACTTTTTGTTTGTTTCTGCTAAGCCCGGAAGGCTGGAGGACACGCGTGTCTGGTTCAAAGTGACAAGCGTATGTGGTGCGGTCGCCTTAAACAAATGCTTTTCGCATCGCTACATAGAAAAAAAAAGTGACTGGCTCCACGAGCTTCCATTACAAACAGGAAAGAATTAGTTTACTGAACCTCGACCAAATCGTCGCCGGCAGCTTCCATCGCGAATTTTTCAACAACAAACACAAGACACACTGCTGCTGGAGCGGCGGCGGGTCACCCGAATCCACACTTCGGGGCTTCGTCCGTTCGCCGCTAGGGGACGACTCTGTTCAATCTCGCAGCCGATAGGTTAGCTGCGCCACAGCACGCTGTGCTATACCTCATACAGGACGAACGTCCAACTGTGAACAACTCACATCCTGTTTTCCATGTCGACGCCCACGAATTTTATGTTCGGACAGGAGCTGAGCAGCGCGAAGAACACGAACCAGTTGAGCACGGAGACTACGGTGCACATGCGTATGATGCTGGCGCAGCTCAGGTTCAGCTTGGAGACCACGTAGCCGCCCAGAAAGCAGCCCAAGCACGCGCTCGGAATCCCGATCGTGCCTGCGAATGTCGTTACGTCACTCCTGTGGATTGCATTTATCGACTGCACAGGAATTCCTATATTTAGAGGCCCTAAAACACTTTTTGAGCGTGGTCAGAAAACACTGCCGATCGGTAGTCGAGGCTTCTGAGGACATTCGAGCCAAACTCTGTAGGCAGAACGCGGCCTGAAATTGACAAATATTTTCATAGCCAGCTAGAAATCACTCGATCTTTTCCCCGACAAATGATGCCATGATCTAAAATCATCGCGTCCTGAACACAAATGTCCGCGGTGATTGCCTGATTTGAGCGATATCAGTTGCACAGTTAGCGCGGCAGCAGCGCGTTGCTGAGAGAGCTGAGAGATGCGCGCGCTGCCCTCTATCGTGCGATTACACACAGTATAGAATTACTCCAGCCCGCTCGCGATCACGCTCAGACTAAGCCGGGCATTCAAAGAAGAAAAAAAAACATGATTGATTCTTCCGTCGTAGGAATCGTTTTAACATGAAAGTAAAACGTGTTCTTACAGAAGTAGTTGAATGTTTACTCTACATTCATAGAAGGGAGCTTGTGCAATGTTCATTGGCATTTGGCAGCTGTAGCAACGTGGATGCGCTCACGCTGACACTTGGTGGCACATCTCCATCCCGACAACCAACGTCCATGATCAATAATTACACAAACCCCTGTGGTACCTGTAGTAGTTTACGGAGAGAGCATCATCATAGAAATCAGTGTGACAGCCAAAAGAGTGCCGCTGATTGGACGTAGAACATGGGCTAAGCTCGCCATCCCACGGCGTGTTAAGGAGGTATTGAACACCACGGCTGGACTAGAGGGAAAGACAACGCGTGTTGTGCCTCCCCTGTGGCCCGGCCGTGGTTTTTCCCGGGGCGAGCGTAAGCGGGAAAACCGGTGTTACAGCCAGGGAAAGCAGAAGCGCGTCACAGAGCTGTTATTGGTATGAATCGACGCTATGAGAGACGTAGACGCTTGGGCTAAAGTTCACATTGTGTTAAGGCGTTGACTAACTTGCACTTCTCCGACTGGAAACACGCCAAATGGCATGGACGCGAAACGACGATGCTTTGCAGTAGCTGAAGCTGAGGCCACGGTCATGATGCATTACGTTCACTTTAGCGCTCTCAGTGGGTGAACCACCCCGCCGACAAAGAGCAATTGAAAGGAAGTGTGAGATATAAAAGGCGCATTTGTTGAGCCTACAGAGTGTGACTGTGGCGCAGTGGAAAGCGTGCCCGGCATCCGTTGTCGTGGACCCGAGAGGTCGTGGGTTCGACTTCCATGGACGGAACTTTCTTTCTTTGGCATCTGATCGCATTTTTTCGGCGTCATTTCCGTGACGGAACTACGTCACTGAAGTCTTGGTGGACCCTGCCATAAAACACTTTCGTGTTTAAAAAAATAAAAAGTGCTCAAGTTGAAGACGCGCGCTGAAGAACGGACATAGCTTCTTGCCACGTTTTCACCCCTCCCAATGTAGCTTTCAGCGCACTCGCTGGGACGAAAGGCCAAAAGAAAATGCCTGGAGCGTGAAACAAATCCCAGTAACTCCTCTCGTACTTGACGCACTTTTTAAACATTTTGCGGCAGTTGGGTCGTGAAGCAAGAAACTCGTTTGGGAAGTCCTTCGATGATTACTTAGAAAAATGTGGCAGAGCTCCTTTAAGCACATCCTTTGTGAAATGTATTATCGCGCTTATTGGAACGCTTTTATATTTGCTCAAATTCAGCTGAAGAATGACATTTTATGGTCCTAGTTTACGGTAACAAATTGAACTACTTGTCGACTAGCTTCGCGGAAGAGATATTGAGTATTTGCTCCGTGAAATGGCTAAGCTATTTGATGTCGCATTCGCACAGACCATTTAGGGATGTAACTTGTTCGATGGTAGGGAGCAATACGCGGCAACATTTCTCCAACAACCGCTTTTTGCAACTGTCGGCAGACGGCGACAAAACTTTATGTTAACGCCCTCTTTGTAGCAGTTATCTTTCCCTTGTCACATATCAAATTGTTATTATTGCGATAGCAATGATATCGACAGTCTTGACGGATTGTTGCCATTGCCGTCATGTCCCGTATGAAATCCAAATGAATAAGATCCCCCAGCGCGTCGCACGTTCTACCCGCGAGTAATAGCACGCGAGCGGCGGCGACGAACGCGGCTGAAACTGAGACCAAACGAGCCAGCCCATCTCCGTCGCTCCGAGGCGCATGCGACAAAATTCCCCCCCGCCTGTTAGACCGGCCGGTCGAAAGCTCAAGCATAGAGGAAACGCCCCGCCCGTCTTCAAAGAGCGTGGTAAGACGGGGGGGGGGGGTCCCTCGAGCAGCAACTGCAACCTTTGATTTTACGAGCGCGGTCGTCGCTGGCGCACGCGTTATCTGGCTATCTCGGCAGCCGTCAGCAGGCGGCTGGTATACCCTTCCTACGTACTGCGCTCTCAACGCGACGAGACGGTGCGAAAAGTGTGCCTAGAGCGGCCGTATTCCTTTACACCACCGTTTTCTAGAGTTTCGTGAGATCGGATCCAAAATAGTCAGCTGCCAGCCTCACTTTGTATGACATTACAATTTGTTGCTATCGCATTCATTGCTTCACCCTCGCGGTGAAACCCTTGCTTCACCCTTGCGTTCGCCTTCAAGTCGTCTTACGTGAATGCATTTGGGACCCTGTGAGTTTTGCACTGCAACAGGTAGGATCGTGATTAGAATGGCAGTATCTGAGCACAAACCGCGGTACAAAGAGCAGTGGACATACACAAAAAGCTGAAAAATAAAAAATTCTATACAAGAAAACCACAAGTATTGAGAATTTTAATACTAATTACTCAAGGTTCGGACTTTTAAGCCCAGTAATTATCGCATGATTGCATTCAGTAGACATGTCATTCTTCCTTGTGGGTTCGTTCAAGTGTGTCGGGAAATGCATTTCCAGTGCTGTGAGGTAGTTCGATGTTCACACAGATCTGGAGAAAACAGGGACGACACGAGGCCACGTAGACACCAGATGACTTTTACAACACCATTGTGAATGGCTGAATGGCGCGCCGATTTTTCTCTTCATAGTGTCAAGAAGATAGTTGATAGGAAGGTCAGGCTTGGAGGGATGAAAAAAATCATTGAAAAGCAAAGTCGCTTTTGTATCCCACAGCCACCCTTTGTATCCCACAGCCAACCTAGTTGCGCAAGTAAATCACTTGGGGTATATTTAATAACAATACTTACGAAAGTAGGAATAAACCGAAAACTTGAAAAATTTAGCTTTAGTTATAGAAGGAAAACAAGTGTCCACATATGTGGGCGCTGGAAAAAACATTTACACTCGGTACATCATCCTTTTTCATAGTACATGGAAACTTTGCTTGCTGACGGCTCTGTTGAACGCATTAATGATTATCACATGCTATATTCCACGCCTTGAGGAGCAGTGTAACGCGTTCATATTTAATACCATTATCATCATATACCTTCTCGTGGCGGTTTGCTAACGGCTCTGATTCAACACTTTCAACATCATCGTTTATTATCGCCATCGTAAACGCGTCAATCCTCATGTTCAACGCTTTCATCACCACCATCATGACCACCCGCCAATTTCCATTAGCTTGCCCACAGCACGAAATCAGCACTTTCGTCATCATCTTCACCGTCGTTCATCATCATTACCAATTCGTTCATGCTTGCGTTCAAACTGAACACTCATCATCAGCAGTAGCATTGTTCATGATGTATTATTGCGAGAGCAATTATATGGACACTCGCGGCTGGTTTTCGCCGTCGGCGTCGGCGTCATTTGCCATATATGTATATGTATATATATAACCGGGCCCGCCCGTCGTTCGTGAGCGTGAAAAGACGCGAGGGGGGGGTCCCTCGAGCGACCTTCGATTTTACGAGCGGGGGCGCGCGCGTTATCTCCCCTTCTCGGCGGCCGACAGCGGGCGGGGGGGGGGGGGGGCGACGTTCGATTTTACGAGCGCGGGCGCGGGCGCGCGCTTTATCTCCCCTTCTCGGCGGCCGGGCCGGCGTACCCTTCTACGTGCTGTGCTTTCAACGCGAAGAGAATTCTCTTAAACAAGCGTTTTCTAGAGTTGCGTGAGATCGGATCCAAAAAGAGTTAACTGCCAGCCTCACTTCGTATAACATTACAATTTTTTGCTATCGCATTCATTGCTTCACCCTTGCGGTGAAACTGTTTTTTTTTTTTTTTGCTTCAACGCGATAATCCATCGGTGTTCTCAAAAATCGGAGCATTCGCTTCCGCTAGTCAGCTCGAAAATTATGACATGAATTGTCTTAGTCACCTAATGCACGTCCCGAACAAAGGAAATAAATTGTAAACACAACCTCTAAAAGGCGCATTTAGCTATATTACAGACAATGTTTTGTGCAGAGCCCCGCATGGCAACCAAGTGGGTCCTACTACCATGCGGCATTCTATCAGTTTCTCACACGAACTCGGTATGCCTGGCGACCACAAAAGTAGACGCCGCAGCGACAACTCCACTTACCAAACCTTGGTCTCTCACAGTGCAACAAAACTCACACAAACACAAGATAAACCCTTCCATTTCTCGAATAAAGCCGAATAATTTAACATTCCTAGGAATTTGACAAGCCATAACGAATTTTGCTAAAGGAAGCGTAGCCACCCCTGCGGCAAGGATCCTTGGAAAGGACCGGGGCGACGCACCCGTCGAGCTTATATGGGTCCCTGCGCACACGGGGAACCTGGGGAATGAGGAGGCGCATCGAGTGTCCCGAGGTCTAACAAACCGGGAGGTGCGCCCCTCGGGCCCCGTTTTCCCGGGTGAGGCACCGATTTCCTATAAGGACGTCACAAATTACTACAAGAACGAACGGCGGCTTTACCCCCCGCCAGATGACGACCTCACGAGAGCGCAGGCCACAATTCTACGCCGCATACAAACGCACGCTTTCACCAGCCCTCATAGACTGGCAATTATCACTAACGGAGAATTCGAACCTAACTGCAAAAATTGTACTCTAAATGCAATAGCTAACCCAAGATCACATCTTGTGGGGATGTGGGGGGTTTTCCTCCTCCAAAATCACTTCTACCAGCTCCCTCAAAATCAACATGGGATGATCTCGTCAGAACTCCCGACCGGGAGAAACAGTTGGCCATTGTTTCCTGGGCTGAAAGAGTCGCTTCCCGCGTGGAGCCACCCTGAGGCGCCAGGCAGGTGACTGAGTCAAATAAAGTTGATACCACCACCATTCCTAGGAATTCAGACTGAACCTATAAAAAAATGTAGGCACACGCCTCTGCAGGCGGCATTAGAAGCACGTCATTGTTCTTTGCGCCCTTTACAGCTGTTTCTTCACAGAAGTGGACAGATATAGATATCTTTATTAAACGCTGAAGTGATGCGAACGTTTGAAAGCTATTTTTAAGGCAATGCGTTGGCTAGCCTGATCCCTGTTAACTGGTATGTTTTGTCGACATATCTGGACGCTGGTTTACAAAATATTAAGGAAAGTTGCTGATTAGGCAGCAGAGCCGCCAGTTTCGCTCACCAAGCACGAGTGCCGCGTTGGCCGAGGTCATGCCGAACTCGGACTCGAACAGCTTCGCGCCGAAGTTCGATAAGCCAGAGCCGAGGAATCGCTGCGTAAGAAATATGTAAGAGCTCTGTCACATCTGAAGATCGCAATGCAGATCTGAAGATCTGAAGATCGCAATGAAGATCGTAACGACATGGGAAAAAAAACTGAAAGTCCAAGTTTCACCCGAGAAATGAAGCGTTGATATATACATTAATGACTGTAACAAGTATAAAATGTAAACAAAAATAATACTTCTGATGAACTAGTGCAGTGCACTAATTGTTGAGGTGCTAATGCATTCCCGTTTTCTCTGCTGCGCTTAGATCCCACAGCGTAAGATTACATCGAGTTTTGACTTTATTCGCGCCACCACGCCAATGCCGATTGCATATTTTGGCCTGGACTCTCAGCAGGAGCGTAGCCAGAAATGTTTTTCGGGGGGGGGGGGGGGGGGGGTTCAACCATACTTTATGTATGTTCGTGCGTGCGTTTGTATGTGTGCGTGTATATATACGCAAGCAAAATTGAAAAATTTCGGGGGGTTTGAACCCCCCAACCCCCCCCTTGGCTACGCCACTGCCTCTCAGTATAAACATTTTCGCAATAATACGGACCACCTCAGCAATTTTAACAGGGTTTCGCACAATAAGTTGTACCGACTTCACAGCAGACATAATTATGATGACGCTAAGGGGACTTTAGCTAGCCGGAAATTTTAGGAACGCATAAAATATCCCTGTCAGAAAGCGGCCTGTATTATTGCCAGCATAAATACCTTATACAGCAATATTGATAATTATATGCTTTTCATAAATTTGTACTTATCATGCATTGATTTCCATACCCGGATGATCAGGCCCACAATAAAATTCAAAGCTACAAGCCTAAAATATTTCACAAAGCTCTTTAATTTACGCACTACGTACCAGGCAGACCACAATGAAATTCAAAGCTACTAACCTTAAATATGTCGCAATGTCCTACATTAAACGATCGAAACTTAAGAAAGCGACTCGACACGTCCTTCTAGCGGCTGAGCCTAAACACCACTGTAGCGAGAGGCAGAGACAGACGTGAAGGTGGCCGACGTGGCCGTGCCGATCTCGCCACTTTATTTACAGTGCCGAAGCCGAGCGGCGGCGGCTGCAGCGTCCAGACCAGCAGATGCGTAAGCGCGTTCTCTGGCTCGCGCCTCGAGATCTAACATGAGCTGCGCGGGAGAGGCGCGGTGCGGTGGCTTGAAAATGATGATGATGAACGGCGATGATAATGAGCTACAGGACTATGTATGAGGCAGACCACAATGAAATTCAAGGCTACTAACCTTAAATATTTCACAACGCCCTATAATTCAAGGACTACGTACGACGCAGACTACAACGGAAAAGCGACGCTGTTCTGAAGAATACCAAACACTTTTTCACATACCGACCGAACCAGTACATTTATCACAAGAGAGCGCCTGTGAGCATGTGAAAGACTCATTAATAAACATGACGCAAGTACCATGACGTCCTTAGAACAACCACTCTTCGTATATTATTAGAAATTCCCGAGCAGCAATTGACGCTAGGGCCAACGTTCCCAGAAGGGCACTCAACCGATGCCTACTGCTCACATAGAGTGTCCTTATCAATGATTTCGCAGTAATTGATCGCGGCTCAGCAATCGTAATAAGCAGCACCTTAACGCGTTGTACACGCTTCAAAGAGACTTTTCTCCTTCAAAGGCAGAAACAACGCCATTTCATACATAGCTGTCAACACTGTAGAAGCTCGCGAGACTTTTTCTATAGTATGTGTGTTCGCACTAGAAAACACTTGATTCTTGTTTCGCACCCACAATGCTATTAATTTACTGTTATGCGAAGTAATAACCTAAAAGCTTTTGTGGCCAAGAAATAAATAACTCTGAAACAAGGCTGTCGCTATGTAGTTCCAGGGACACTCGGTAAAGAAGAGGTGTGGCCTGTTGCGTCGCGCTGAAACACAAGGGCACCAGCGGGAACGCTGTTTTGACAGTTCCGTGCGCCTTGCCGTTAGTAGACGTACAGCCATGCGCATTTAGCAAAAAAAAAAATGCCCGCACCTCCCCGAAGGGAATCGTGAGGAAATGCGAATGCATTTCGCGCGCGCTTCACTCCATTTATATATACGTGCGAGCGAGCGGACGGGAGTGTGGGGCGCAGGTAGGAGAGAGAGCGAACAGCGAGAGAAGAAGCGGCGAAGCACTGCACCTACCCTCTGCTACACTCTCCACACACGCGGGAGCTCGGCCGAGCTTCCGCGATGCGAGCGCCCTCACACACCAGAGCGCGCTCCTCCTCTCCACTCACTCTCCGCTACTCCGCCCGCACCACCTGCTCCGGTTGCTAGGGGCGAGGATAAGCGCGCGCGCCCGCAGCAGTTGCTATGGGAGAGGGAGTGAGAGCGGAGAGATAAAAAAATTACACCATCTTCCGCTAAAGGGAACCATGTGTATATGTGAAGCAGCGGGCGCTAACGCTTACACCGGCGGCGGCGTTGACGCTGGCGCTGATCGCAGCGTTGCGCAGGAGAGAAAACTGGGGGATGCGTAAAGCACGCAGCGATGGAGCGGTGTTTCCTACTGGAACATGACAATCGCTGCTAATGTGCAATGAGAGACAGAAGACTCCGACTGGACACAGAGACTCGCAGTCGGTTTTAGTTAACGCGCACGCTGCGAATTTTTATTGTTCAACAACGCACAGGAGAAATCTCCCACCGGCACCACCATGGAGGTCAAGATCCATTGCCATATGTACGGGGTGGCCAGTGAACGGTTGTGCAGCGCGAGCAGTCGGTTTTTTCAACCAAGAAACTCGCTAGCAGACGCTGCCTGTGTCGGCGTCGCGAGGCGAGAGAGGGGGGGGAGCGTATGCGCAGTGGGAGTGTGGACGCTGCGGGCAGAGATGCCTAGAGATGAGATGGGGGGAGCGTAGGAGAGGAGAGAGAGGTGGGACGCGCATGCGCAATGGGAGTGTGGACGCCGCGGGCAGGGATGCCTCGAGGAGAGAGGGGGGAGCGTAGCAGGGGAGAGAGGAGGGGAGGCGCATGCGCAGTGAGGGTGTGGTTACCGCGGGGGAGGGATGCCTAGAGGAGAGAGAGGGAGAGAGGAGGTTTTTTATTTTTTATCTTTTTTAAAGGGTTTGCGCATGCGCAGTAAGGGTGGTCACGCCGCACGCCACCACCACCGGATTAAGCTTCGCCATAAGATACTTCACATCTAACACCTGCCGGCGCTTACCTCCTCAACCTATCCTCCTCCTCCTCCTCCGCGGACAACGCTGGACAACGCCGGATAACGCCGGATGCCTGACATAGCCCGACTATGAAATGAATTCGCATTTAAAAAAACGAAAACACTGGGTTTTGGCGTTCGCGAGACGTTTTATCTCACCATATATGGGCATGCGGAGGAGCCGCTACATTTCATGGTGCCATTGAACGAAAATAAAGGACGTCAGCATCGGGTACCACGAGTTTGTGTGACACTGAATGGCGATAAAAGTCCTTATGACAAAATGAGGTATCGTTGGTTCCGGAGCAAATGGTGCATCCAGAGGGGTGTTCTCGACGTGATCCCAAATAATGTTTGCCAAGAGTTCGAGGCACCTCAAGAAAATCCGCAACACCAAGACAGTCGCTGGTTCTTCATACCACCTTGGTGCGACCTGTCTTGTGGTGCCCCAGCGGCAATAAGTTGAACTAGGCAGCTACCGCCGTTTTCTGGGCAAGCGACGGGCCGCGCCTTATTTTTATCAAGCGGCAGTGACATTCCTGACCGAATTTCTTGGGTAGCCTCCAGAGCGTCGACTGCAATGTATCGAACTGACGCACCGTCCACTGAACACAGGGAACAACGTAGCTCAAGTACGTCCCAAGTATGGTGGCATTTGCCACAAGGTGCGTGATGAAACTGAGATGCGCGCACGCCACCAACCCCTCTATCCCTGCCACTGTACGCCCACTCATGCAGGGCGGAGACGCGCGCACCACGATCGCATATTTTCCGGGCCCGTCACAATATTGCTTTTTTTTAACATGAGAGTGTTTTATGCCGGGGTCCACCAAGATTTCAGTGACGTATTTCCGTCACGGAAATGACGTCGAAAAAAATACAGATGATCAGAAGACAAAAAGTTCTGTCAACGGGAGTCGAACCTGCGACCTCTTGGTCCGCGAAGAGAGATGCCGGGCAGGCTATTCCACTGCGGCACGGTCACATACTCTGCCGGCTTTACAAACGCACCTTTTATATATACCATTGTCCTCCCACAGTGCTCTTGCTAAAGTGAAGTAAAGCATCATGACAGTGAAATCCACGATTTGTTTCTTCAAAGCGTCATTTCTACGCGTCCGTCCCATTCGGCGCGTTTCGAA
>JALIZH010016631.1:0-16325 GCA_030522465.1 Rhipicephalus appendiculatus
GGGCGCCGCAGCACACGAGCTGCCAACCACTGTGGTCTTGGGCAAAAATTCCTGACGTAAACAGTCACTGCACTGAAAACTTTGTGGTGGTAAGTAAGTGCCCCATGCATTCCACATGCATCGTGTCGGATTGCAGTCTTGCCTGGCTTCACCTCACGTCCCTTCCCAGCCATGAGCCCTGCAGGTGGCATGCCTGTCTCCAAATGGGGAGTGGAATTGTGCTTGAACAAGAACCCCGGCACTTTACACGCTAGAGTTTCCTGGCTTTGTTTAAGTGCACACTTCAACTCACGAACCACGCTCTCTGCTCTGCCATTGCTTGACGGGTACTAAGGAGCAGTATTCATGGATTGAAGGTCATTTAGCTTAAGGAACGAGCGCATTTATGCACTCGTCAATACTGCAGAATTGCTGGCTACGACCAAGTCTGGCAGCCCGGAAGTTGGAAACATCTTACGTTGTCGTTCTATCAAGACATGCGCGCTCGGCGACGTCATTATTGACCCTGTATTTTCCAAGACATCGACCACAGCACTGCTCATACCGCTGATACGCCCCCCGCGGCACGTTCACCTTCACATTGTACCGATGTCTCCCTTTATGGCTTGCGTGCAAAGTTTCGCGGTCATTTAGTGCTGGACTTCTGTCTCGAGTCGGGTTTCTCTTATAGCTTTCTGCTGTTTAGCCGTAGTTTCCGCCGTGACTGCGAGCTCGTATGAGGCTTCGAATCCTCCGGCTCTTTTTCTGGCAAGAGACGTCGTTGAACCGCCCCATCAGCGATTACCAAAACCAATCGGTCACGGAGCATTTCATCTAATCGGGAAGTTGTCCACCCCGCCGAACCCACAGTTCCATGCTAATCTACGCAGAACTGCGACATAGTCAGCAACAGATTCCCCGCTTTCGTGGCCCCGTTTCGAGAACACATAGCTCGAATAGAGTTATGATGGCCTAGGCTGGATGTGTTTCTTCACGGTGTCAATGATAACCTTGTAGTCGACATTCTGTGGTCGCAGGCTTGACGAACGTCGCTTGCAGGGAGTATATTTCCGTTCCGGAACAGCTCAATAACAAAGCTCTTTTGTAAGCCTCCGTGGATAGCTTGCTGACGGCACAAGACAATTCGATGCGCTCGACGTATTCTTCCCCTGTCGCGCCACCACCCCTGACATCAAACTATGCAATGCGGCCGTTACACGCAATTTCGTCGATTCCGACGGCCCGTATAGGCAAGACCATGCTTCCTCGCCACTGTAGTAAGCGACGTGCGGACAGCAGATAAGCCAGTAAGAAAGAATGTGTTTACTTCAACCGTCAACGTGCTCTAATGAGAAGAAGTGGCGCCCTTGTTTGCGCTGAAGGTGGCCGATACAAAACGGCCCATGCTTCGCTGCACTGCTGGTACGGCACCGCACGACGTCAATTTATCACACATTGAAGGTGATGTTGCTGGCAGACGCTTGCTGTGGCTTTGTTCTTCGGAAGATTAAATAAATATTAAAAATTTCTTGCTCAAAGTTCGTTGATCTTTCACTGCCGCTGAATGTAGGTCAACCTCCTCGCAAGTGAAAAATTTCTCAGCTTAGCAACTTCACGTAGGGAAAGAAAAGACCTTGTACATTTCATTTTAGGCCCCTAAATCTTTTTCAGCATGGTGAGAAAATGATGCCGATTGGTAGTGGGTGCTCCTTGAGAACATATTAGCCTGAAATTTGCGATTAATCATCACAGTCAGCGAGAAATCTCTCGCCCTTTTCTCGAGATATGATGCCACAAACACAAGGTTCACCGCCATTCGCTGATTGGAGCATCGTGAGAATCACAGTTACCGCAGCAGCCGCGCCATGCCGCCACAAGCCCGCTCGCTCGCTCGCGATCACACTGAAAGTAAGAAGCGCGTTTGAAGGAAAAAAAGAAGCCAAGTGCTCAGGTTCATAAAGCGCACCGATGAACGAATGTGGCTTCTTGCCCCCTTGTGATCTCCACCCTTCGATGCTTTCAGCGCGCTCGCTTCTACGAAAGGAGAGAGAAAGCACTAAAAGCGTTTGGTGAATCTTTCTAACTCCGCTCGTATGATGGATTCAAGAACTTTTGCGGCAGTCGATTGGGGAGGCATATAAACGCATTTAAGGTATGAGGCCAAGTGGAAAAACGCGAATTTCTTTTTTCAAAATATCATTTTTTTTGTTTTCAGTCACGGTAAACGCGCTATTTATCACCCATCATTTTGCTGCATCAAGTTTCTGTCTATGCAGTTTCTTTCAAAAGATGCAAGCAAAAATGTTACGCCACCCATGAACTACGAAATCCGAGGCTGAACGTGCCAGCTTTTGTGTGCATCATATGATTAGCTTGATAGGCAGTATTTTTTCGTTATTTAACAATCATATAAAGTACGAAGATATGATAACGCCCTCACAGAATTATCAACACATCGTTTTTAATCATAAAAGTCATAAACTGCTGCCCAGGTTTACGCCGAACGTCGTACGTGTGTTCTTTGCACTCAAGCACATGTATACGAGCGTTTCACTAATCAAATTTGCGTTGTATGATGCTGTGTGTCATTGCAATTATGGAAAAAAAAGCACATTTGATATTTTGAAGCAAGTTGGCATCGAGCCTGGCCTCATCGGGAAAGCATCCGGCCTCGGCCTCATGCTACAAAGCAAGCTAGAAAAAAAGTGCGTGTTCGCAATCGAGCAAAATCACTTAAGAGTAAGGTCGCGAATGGTACTGGTTATACATATTGAGAATCTTAGCGCTCCTGATCACCTTGTGTAAGCGCTGCACTTGTTTCAAATATTTTTTGCTGATTTTCTCAGAACTTCAATTTTTGTTCTTTTTCCGTGCGCAAAGCATCGTAACTTTTTGTTGATAAAGATTTTTCATTAAAACTTGGTACACTTCCTTATCACATAAGTGGGTGTGCAAGGAACCTCAGTGAGCAAAATCGCACCACAAGATTTAATATGGTTGCCAGTTATACGATGGTGCCCCTAGTGTTGGTGCATAATTTTTGGTTATTTAATCATGATATTTTTAATATTCATATGATCTCATTTCTTTTGGTTCATTGCACAGACCGAAGCTTCTTTTATATCCCTACAAAGAATCGGGTTTTCTAAAGAGAGCAATTTAAGTTAGGAGTGCTGGCGTAGCGTAATTTTAATGAAATTTTTAATTATGAGAAATTAAGAAAAATTAGGACTGGCTTTATAATGATCACATGTGCCTGAAAGAATGTGATTTATAATGTACAACAATAATCTCTAGTGCTAATTGCTTTTAAAAAAATTCCGACACTTGGCCTCATAACTTAAGGAAGCCATTAGATGATTGCTTTGAAAAGTATTGCTAGGCAAATTTAAGCGCAACCTCAATCGCGTAATGTAGATTATTGAGGAGTTCATCAAATATTCCATGAACGGAGGAAACACGATGTTTTGAGGGAGGTGCTCGTAAGCGACGGAAATAATTTGGTTGCCATGAAATGCATTTCAGAAGGCCCACTTATTGTATCACAGGCTTACCGTCAACATTTCACGGTGGGTGTTTCGGTGCTTGTCTAGGGTTCGCCTAAGCGAGTTCCATCTGTACGTGTCTGGCCCTGCCTGCTTTACATTTACAGCTTTGCCAAAAATATATTAGAAGAAGGCATCGTTTCCTTCTACAACAAAAGAATACTGGCAAACATTAGTTCTTCATCGTGAAACTAGGAATGGCTGAGCAGAATGATGGATTGCTCGTATTCGTAATTTAGTTTGTACGACATGTCCTCGAAATCAATCGTGTGTGTGTGTGTGTGTGTGTGTGTGTGTGTGTGTGTGTGTGTGTGTGTGTGTGCGTGCGTGCGTGCGTGCGTATGTGTGTTTGCGCGTGCGAGCGTGTGGGTGTCTGCCTGTAATCATATTGCCTTTTCATTCGTATGCCAATATATCCCCCAAATTAGTATCTGTGTCACGCAACCCCTTAACAACAACCCACATGGTCATTCTTGATGAAAGACTCATCGATTCTTTAGTCAACATGGCTGTGTTGCTGTCATAGCTGCTCTCTGAAGCAGCACCAAGCTTCGTCTCCGATTGCAACGAAACGCCTTGAAGAGCTCCGCTGCAAGCACGATACAGGCGACGCAGTGGCCACACATGCAGATAGTGAAGTAGACGTGAAATGGCTCCGTAGCTTCCTGTGGTTGATGCATTGCTGGTCTTGGTTCTGGTTCGGTGAGGGATCGCCAAACCGCTCTCGTGAATTGCGAGAAGCAAGCGTCGGTGCTGATGCCTGCGAGAAAAGAACGCTATCCATTATAATTGCGTAATTAGGAGCTAATCTTTTAAAGTTAGCGCCCATGTTAGCAACTAAGCAACAGAATTCCTGTATGTGTGGAATAAAGGAGCGGTCAGAAAATACACGTACATGCACATATATATAAAAAAAACGAGAACATGCAACGGATTGTAATCATACGTGTCTCGTGCGGAAGATTATTGATCACAAGGCATATCTCCTTCTACTCTTTCCTCTCCCTCTTTCAATTTCCCCCATCCCGTTCCCACGTGTAGGGTAGCAAACCGGTCATCCTGGACTGGTTCACCTCCCTGCCTTTCCTCGCTACCATTTCTTCCTTCTTATTATTGTGGAAGTTTTTTGAAGTATTCGAGAATATATTTTACAAACGATATTTTAACCCACTACAATACTCTGTGGACATTTACGAAAGAGATAATCGGCAACCAGCTGTTTTAGCACGTAGCCACAAGCAATGCTATACAAATTTCTCAGAAAGGAAAGCTTCTAGTTCAAGAAAAATTCATTCTGGTCAGGGTATCGCATCCCGGGACCAACGCCCTTCACGGTTGTTCTGAATATATGATGCTGTGTGATGCCGGACGTCAGTATCTCATAAAAATACAGCTGCACTGAGCCATTTCTTGTTTTTGAGCACATTTTTTGTGGCAACAAGTTTTTACGTCTACTTCACCGGCATTATTGTTCGTTTTCGTTTTCAAGTGAAGGTCACCAACACCAATTTTACAGAATTGACAGATTTGGACATAATGTGCTGTTTAAATATATGGTATAACCTGCAAACAGACAAACAGGTGTTTCAGTGCGTCGCCATGCTTTTCTAGGCATTAATGTAGAAGTGACACGAAGCATAATTCAAGCGCTTGTTTCACCAGTTGTCGTCGCTGGAACGTCTCCGAGGATGGATCTTCGTCATGTTTGAATTCGTCTGTTGTTTGCTGGTCAATCAATTCGACGCAGACCTTTTTTGGGTCTTTGCTAAGCCCTCAGGGCTCTAACACGAATGCCAATAACGTGCACGTTTACTCAGGTGAGCACGCCAAAGAGACGACACGGATCTAAGTGATGTGGCCAGCCGCAAAAACTTTGTCGCTGTTGATGATAAATATGCCCCAGTCCCCAACTTTGGTAAGAATCATGCTCAGAGGCAAGGATATCGTGACGCAGAATCGCATATAGTATCACAACACCTTAAAAGTCCGACAAGCGCGGGTGTTGTGATGGCATTAAAAAAAAAAACATCACTGCTCAAAAAATTACTAATTTTGCGAACTTCAATTACAAAAACGAATGCATGAGCTTACTGAACATCGACCAAAATCTTCTCCTTCAACTGCCAATCCTGAATTCACGAACAACAAACACGACACGCACTGTCGCTGGAGTGGCGAAACCGGCCATCCACAGTTCGGGGTTTCGTCCACTCACCGCTAGGCCAATACGAAGAGAGCACAGGCGGATAGACAGACAGACAGACAGACACAGACAGACAGACAGACAGACAGACAGACAGATAGATAGATAGATAGATAGATAGATAGATAGATAGATAGATAGATAGATAGATAGATAGATAGATAGATAGATAAATAGATAGATAGAAATAAAACCGTCAAAGAACTTCTGGTTCGCTAAAAAATGTTCCACAATTAACACAGTTTTAGTACTGCGTATGTTGCGTACGCAAGGACGCCACGTTTTGCGAAGTGCGCAAGCGCAGACCGCTACTTGCGCGTATCGCGATGCATGCGCGGCCGCTACGCACGCACGCATATGACCCGTACGCGCGGGCGTAATAAAGTGGCCATCCCGGCTCTCGTAGCTCTCGCATGTTCGGGACAGCGCGAGACCTTCGTTTCGCATAAGGGCGGCATCAAATGCTTTACTTTTCCATCGCGTATAATTTGTCGTTGCTGGGGGAAGGTAACTTGTACAACACGTTTCAAGACCCCCTCACGGTGGGAAGGCATCGTCAAAAACATGAACCTCGCTTTGGGAAATGTGTTTAGTGCGCGTGGCCTGCGCGAAAGGCGGGACCTTCTGTTGGCGCAAGTTCATGGCAAATGACTGGGCCAGTCTCAGAAAAGGAGTACTCAGTTTTTACAGCTCACAATGTAATGGTACGCTGCACGCGTTGCTTTTACGCGTCTTTTTCTATGATTAGGCCCGTCTTCATTTTCATTGCACCGCTTTGGGGCGATGCCCGCCTCGGGCGACGCGTGTAAAGCGCGCGTAAAGAGTGCGTATACTCCTGTCATGTGCTCGCAGAGGCTCCACTCTTGGTCAGGCGCGTTGCCCGCGCGGCGCTCAAAATGGAGGTTTCCGGGCTCGTGCGTCAAATTCAGCTCTGCTGTTAGTGCGAAGCTCTTGTCAAGAGAAACAGGCCGTCAGAACGCAGTAGAGGTCTAGTTGCCCAGACTCGGCGCTCTTAAAGTGCAGGTGTTTTCTGAATGTTTTGCACACTGCAACAAATTCACCACGGGACAAACGAAACGGTTTTCATATCTAGGTTGAAAAATGTAACTGGTGTGCTCACCTGAGAGGGTTTGCCCAATGCACAGCCGCTACACGAAACTGAAGCCACAAATGCTCTCCGGCAATGAGGTCCCATTCCGATGCCAATAGTACATGCTCTGGTGTGCATGATGAGAAAGCTACGTGCGTTTTTTCATGCGTCTTTCGATAACACTCGGTCATGTCTTGAGGAAGCAGCCTCCAGCTTCTGCACATGCCTATAGAGTGGGCAAGGATGTAATCAATACTCGTACTTGAATCATATGGGGAGGCGGCCTCGCAGAAGTCAAGCCAGTAAGGGCTAGAGCATATCTGCAAGCCATACCTATGAAGAAATGCATTCAGTTCAGCCAGGTGGTATATATTCCCCGAAACCGATGGAACGCTGCGAATGGCAGTGATGCTGGACTGAACGTAGATGCCCAAAACCATCATAGCAAGCATCCACGAGATTGCAGCAATGTTCCGTTGAAGGAACCAGCTTGCTCCCAAATTCAATGGACATCTTCCTAAGGAATCCGCTCAAAAGAAAAAGAATGAAAAGACACTTCGAAGTATGCTGATGACCGGAGAGGAGGACTGAGCACCGGCAAAGAGAGCTGAGCAACACGAGGGAGCCCGTGGTTAAAATAAGAACTATAAGAAACCACAACAAGCGAACTCCACGAATCAATCATGCTCAACTCCACAGTAACGCGTCGTCTGGTGAAGAAGCACAGCGGCACTGGCGAATACTGTGCATGTGGGAATATCGGTTGGGTGAGGAGAAAGTGAGTTCCAATGTCGAGAAGGACCATGTCCACTTTCCGAGAAAGAAAATCTCGAATGTTGCCCTTATGAATAATTCCAACGCTATTATTCAGAGATCTGTAGGCTTCAATTAAAGCTGATGTTTCAGACGAAGTTTCAACGTAACTTAGTGCCGAGACACCCATGTGCAGAAGAAAAGTGATGTCCCTTCCTCTTGGAAACACAGCTTTAGAACTCTCATTGTCGAAAAATACCTGTGAAGCGCAAATGGTCGTCCGACCACTGCACTTCCAGAATCCACCTACGGGACCGTTAATAGTCCGGGCAGCTACGCTTATTAGGTTACAAGGTGGTTTTGGAAAGTTACTCAGAACTTTTTCATGCGATTCTGCATACAAAATGACGCGATTTCCTGGATCTGAAATGCGCGCTAAGATATACTGATGGTTCCTGCTGGTTTTCTTTATAGTTCTTGTCAGCCAGAACACCGTCCTCGGCTGATGGTAAAAATGCCATGCGTCGGCCTTTGGTACCACGCATTTTGGAAAACCGCGCGCTGCGCGTGAGTTGAATTCGCATTCGAATCCATTTGAAAGCTTTTCGGTATTGATAATCTTAACGGGAAAAGGGAGGTGCTTCATTATTGGGCCAAAGTACTCTTTGTCTGCAGCGGAAAATAGCAGAATTGATCGAGCTGGGGATAACCTCGAAGCTATCATGACGTTTTGCATCGACTTGCTATAGTGGAACGAAAGAACAGAGCAGTCAAGTATAGGCCATGTGAAAAAGAGGGCAGTGGCGAAGGGGATTGGAACCAAGTACCGTTGCATGATACGCTAATAAAAAAGACAGCTGCGTCGAACGTGCACCCTCCAAGGAAATGAACACGTCGATCCGCATTCGCGTCTTGGCGTCTGGGAGAAACAAGTCCCTCACCACACGACTGCGTAAACAAGGCACTCAGATCGGAGCAATCTTCGCTCAACAAAAAAACATATGTCACAATCCTGCAGTATATATAAAGTAATAACGTCGTTGATGAAGCCTTCGCGTACGAGTAGCCTAACACATCAACGAATTAGAGGTGTTTTTGTGGCTTCTGACATGCAACAACAAAATGTGCAACATCTTAGAATTCGTGGACTGCAGAAAAGTTTCCAGGTCGCTCACTGACTTCTCTGCGTAGACACTTTAAGCACAACTTTTCGAATAACAATCGACCTAAGCGCACCCAGACAGGAACGCGCAGGCACCACATGCTGGTGCTGGGCGGCATCATTTATACACAGTCATTACTTTCTTGCAAGGCAAGCTGAAATTGTCCAAGTCGAATACGGCCCCATAATATTTTCAAAATGCCGGCATTTTGCCACGCACGTGTGACATTTGCGCACATTTATGCGCGAAAGTTTCCCCAAACAAGGCGCTGATGGGCCAAATGGTGTGCCACCTCCACCTCGCCAGGCTTGTCGATGGAACGGAAACAAGCGCGGTGCATTCTCTACACGACGGTGATCGTCTGTCCAAAGTACAAAACGGTTGCGGGGTGCGAGAACGGTGGCACCTTAAAAACAGGAAGGTGCGCAGCCTTGCTATTCCTTAAACCACCAGAGAGAAATAGAGTGCCTACGTAAGAGCCTATTCTTACGTACGCACTCTCTTAAATAGGCCAGTGATGTTCTGAGTGTTACTGAGAACGTCACTGGCCTATTTAATGTTTACACGCAAAATATTTATGCAGATAGATGGATAGAGCCAGAAAAGATCAAGCCTCTGACCGAAACGTCGAAGGAATAAATGAAGTTATCTTGAAGTGATACCGCTGAGAGTCGCCTCGTCCAAGACGAAACTCTTTATTTGGCCGAATTTCCGGTCCCCCAAACGGAAAGTCTAACTACATCCATACACATTGTGTACTGATACCGGCGAACAGAGCTTTGGCCGCCAATAAACTGACAACTGGTGAAGCGCATTGGCGTTGAACTTGTACGGTCTTAAGGTGCTTCGCCCCTAAATTTTTTTGAGTCTGGTGGCGCCACCACCCTGCTATGAAAGGGACGCACTAGCTCCCATCTATCAATGCGTTTGCATCTC
The DNA here is from genome assembly GCA_030522465.1 of Rhipicephalus appendiculatus. Lineage (NCBI taxonomy): Eukaryota > Metazoa > Arthropoda > Arachnida > Ixodida > Ixodidae > Rhipicephalus > Rhipicephalus appendiculatus. Next base: position 9,670 of record JALIZH010016631.1, read on the forward strand.
AGGTTAATACTCAGACCCCCTAAAGCTGGATGCCGGTGTTCCTCAAGGAAGCATATTAGGACCCGTACTGTTCCACTTCAATATAAATGATTTAGTGAACATTAGTAACTTACCACATTATATAATATACGCAGATGACACCAGCCTTTTCTTCCAGTCACGTAGTACTGATTATTTATGACAACAAGCTAACACTGTTCTTGAAACGCTATATTTGTGGAGCAAAGCAAATTCTTTACAAATTAACTCCAAAAAAAACAAAAGCTGTTCTTTTTGCACCAACCCAAAAACACGTAAATCGTAATCTAAACATATTCTCTCGATCGGGAACGAATTGACGTCGCGGCTGACGTGAAAACACTAGGTGTAATCTTTGATCAGCACTTATTGTGGGACAAACACATCGAACGCGTTGCAACACGTATGGCGAAAGCATGTGGGGCGCTGTGTAGACTTCGGGATGTTCTGCCATCAAAAATACGGCTATTGCTGTATAATACTATATTTATCTCTCGTGCTAATTATTGTAATCTAGTATGGTGAACAACGTCACCGAAAAACATTAAGACGTTATTTATACTACAAAAAAAAGCATTGTGGCATGTTGCGTGTGCTCCTTATGACAGCCATACAAGTAGATCATTTGCTCAGTTTAATGTTCTCCCGTTTGGTTGCTATTATGAGTTTAACCTTGCGATGAAGTATAAAGAAAGCGTAAAACGAGGCCACACTGGATTTATTCATTTTTGTAACTTAAGCAAACCACATCACCTAAATTATGACGTTCGAGAGCGAGAAACTTGGGCTGTCCCTTTTTCGCGAACCAATCATGGAAAAGTCCGGCTACCGTACCATATGTCAGTGCTGCTTAACAATCTTGAGGGAGAAAACATTAATTTAAATATCATTTCACGTCAGATGTTAAAGCAGTGTTTTCTTAGCCGTGCGGTTATATGTGAGTAATTGTATGCCATATTTGTGTTTCCCTTTTTTTTGCTTGTTTCTTAGGTATGGTACATCTTTTATCATGGTTGTGTGTGAAAGTCATTTTACATACTCTTATGTGCCTGGAAATCTGTATGGTTTCACCATGCTACATATGTTTACGATTGTGTTCGGAGAAGTTGTGTACTGTTCGCAAAAAAAGCCTGTCTTTTATGTAAAAAAGAAAGGGAAATATTCGTTATGCTGTACATTTGCAAAACACATGTCAGTGTTCTATTTGTAATGTTTTTTTTTCCGACAGATAATCTGTATACCGATGCATTGCAGTTTTTATTTTTTTTTGTGTTTGCGTATTTTCATGTGTCAAAAGAGTTGACTGTCTGCTACCAAATTCTGTAGGGGTAGGAGCCTTTGTCAAGCCGCTATAATAGCGGCTTTTTTGCTCCTGTCCTAGTATTTGTTTCACGATGAATGCTGAAATAAAGGAATCTGAATCTGAATCCGTGGGAGGCCTATGCTTCTAGTGCTGTCCCTCGGCCAGCTTTAGGTAGCACTGCGTGCTCCCAAGGCCCAAATGCTACAGGGGTACGCCAACTCAGAATGACAAGACCGACCTCCAACTTCATTTTCACGCAAGCTGCTTGTCTCTTTCTCTGCCCTAACTCGCCGCCGTCCAGGGAGAGCGCTCATCGCAATGCGTTACGTGCGTGCTGCACTTTAAAAATTTGTAGGTGCACCCAGCATCAACTGGTCGATGTGATGCGCGACTTTAATTAATCGAAATCTAGTAAGGGGACACTTGAAGGTTGTCTGGCGCATCACGGCTGCATTATCGGTACAGTTTTGTGCATCAACTAACGCAAATGCAACTCGTCCGTGGTGAAATTTATGCATATTATCAATCATGTTACGAAGCTGTACTCGACAGCGGTTTTGTGACCTTCCGCCGAAAAAAATAAATACCCTGTATAAGAATTGTGGTGTGGAAGCAATCAATATAGTACAACCAATCAATACTGCAGAGCGGCGCGAAGATGCGGCGCCTCTCAATTTTCGGACGACTGCCCTTATTCGTTTTCTTCTTCGAAGTATGGCGCCAATAGAGTTTTTCGAGGGTACTCCATGAATGAATCAGCGCACTGTGGCGAGTAAACTTCTTCGTAGACCTTCCGCGGCGGCACAAGAAATGTTACTTGCCTGAAGCCGAACAACTAAAGCAAATATCCCAAGGCCATTGATTCTTACCGCTGATCAGAATTCAAGACTACAGACACAATTCAGTGCTTTTATTACTTTATGCAATGCTGCACGGGCACGAGTAATCTTGCTGTTGAGTGAAGTCTCTTTCGAAGTAGGCTGCTTCTTCGCCGAAGGCCACCGTAGTCATAGGAAGATGTATATGGTGTCCACCTTGTCAATATTAACAGACAGCGTGCAGTTAATGAATTCGTCAATCTTGTCACGTAAAAATTGGAACGTACTTCGGTTACGAACATAGAGTTAATGAGCACATCAATGTTGTCAGGTAAAAATGCGGAACGTTACTTCGTTACGAACATGTTCGCCACTGTCCTTTTCCTAACACGGCCGTTAGCTGATTGCTCAAATATTTTTTTTCACAGGCGTGACGTCGTACTAAATTTTATAGGTGCGTCGAGGTCATCCCAAGCATGACCAATGGTACTATGTCCCACTGTAGAGAAAAAACATTTTGACACAATCATAAAGCTGGTATTCGTTTCGATGAAGGTTATGAATACTAAAAAAATTTCAAACGATTTTCAAATAAAATTGACTATGAACACCATCTAGGGTGTTACAGATTGCAATAATGCACAGGACGATGCATGGCATTCGTAGCACTCCTTTCCATTCGGGAGACGTACATCCGCTGGCTGAGCTGTTGCCCTATACTGAGAGCTATGGCCCGAATGCATGTTCCAGTCCTTATTGGCGTCACTTCTGCATTTCACCAGAATTGTTTAAGCCAAATATTGGTTATGAGCGTGTTTGCTCAATGAAAATATCTTCCAATCCGTTTCTTAAACACACGATCGAGTGCTACCGAAGAACTCACGAAAAGACGCACGTACCGTTAATATCCTGCACCGAAGAACAAGTACCCTTGGCATTGCACTGGGACTTTATTGCTGGAGAGTATTTGATTCTTCACTTCAATGTGGCTGCTGTGTAGTGGGCACACCTTATCAGGTGACTGCACCACTTTGTCTTTCGTAGCCAAGAACAAAAGTTTCGTTTTCCATATGGCGAACCTGTTCTGCCTTGCTAAAAGGACACAAGGTAAGCTTACCTTAAGAGTATTGTATTCTAGGGCAAGTTCGACCCGCATACGTACACCCGTCGGCTAAATAGGTCGGGACGTGCGAGCGACGACCGCAATCAGATAAAACTGCATCGCCGCGCCATCTGACGTGGCGAGTGCGCATGCGCGTCCTTTCAATTTCGCAGCCATATCTTTTTACTCGCTTGCAGCGGACGAGGTGATTACATGTAGCGTTTTGCGCTGGGCGTCGCTTTCTTTCTTCAATCCGTGACGCGCTCAGTTCGACAGGGGCATGGTGGCGGTAAAGTGTACGCGGCTCGCTTCACAGACAACGCAGAGCAGCCAAACTTTTCGTTTATCGCACTGGTGTTAAAAGCTCCTTTCGCAGAAATTTCCGGTGTCGGTGTCTACGTAAGCGTCGTTGGTAGTGCACGAAAAATCAGCGCGTTCTGCGTGGCAAAAATGTGTTCAATGTTACGCGCACAGGCTTTCTTTTCCTCACGGCATGTTGAGGCTAATTATGGAGAAGACGATGCCAAATAGGCCCGATCAGGTTATCGTGTTCTACTCTTGGAGGCGAAGCTCAAGCGTCCTTCTCGTTTTATCGTGGTTCGAAGAGCCCACACTTAGAGTACAGAGAAGCAGAGGGAACTTCAACTCATTGATGAACACGCTAAGTTCTTTTGAGCTGTCACTCAGCTGTTTTGAGTACGTCACTGCTGCCACGTGTTTTTCTATCTTTGTGCAGCCACGCGGGACGTGTTGTGACTTACATGCTCTCTATAGAGGATATCGCAAGCTCTGAAGAAGCGTGATCACAGCAAATAGTTCCGAAGATGTGCATCGTTTGGTATCCTGTCCGAAAACTTGCCGATCAGTGTCCGAGTGTGACCACGTGATACAACGGTTTCACTGTTTTTAATGACAACTCAATACTTATGTCGCCTCGCTATACAAATCTATGCCGAGAAGGATGTCTGAAATTATTTCCGTGAACGGCCACTTCACGCACTACTAAATTTTTGCTATAAAGGGGGTGAGGGGGGGCAGAGGTGATGAGTTTCGCCGTTGCTATTTTTCGCTAGCCCTCAGTTGCTTTCCTTTTCTGTTCTTTCAAGGCCAACCCATGACCTCGCCGATTACAGTCAGCGTTTTTTTCTTTTTTTCTAGTCCACTCGCCTATTTTGATACAGGCGCAAGGTCATCTGCCTGTCTCTTGTTATATTATGCTAATAAACTGAAGCATTGTTTCGGCTCAACGCCTTTTCGTTTTCGGTGTCCTCTTTCGTCTTTCAGTATCACATGGTACGCTTCAACTAAAATGAACGTGCCGAGAAGAGAAGTAATGATATGTGTGGCACCGGTTTGCTACTGAGACAAGATATGCTATCTCTTTAATCGGGACATAGCGAGCCGCGTACACTTCACCGCCACCGTGCCCCCGCCGAATCGAGCGCGTCACGAATTGAAGAAAGCGACGCCTAGGCGCAAAATGCTACATGTAATCACTGGTCCGCTGCAAACGAATAAAAAGATATGGCTGCGAGATTCAAAGGACGCGCACACGCACTTTCCACGTCAGATGGCGCGGCGATGCAGTTTTACCTGATTGCGGTCGTCGCTCGCGCGTCCCGACTTATTTTGCCGACGGTTGTACGTGTGGGGTTGCTCTATCGAAGAAAGGGACAAAAAATAAGGAAAGACGGGTGCTCTGAAGAGCTGACTCGTAGTTGAGATGTCCATATATATATAGAGGTGTGTGTGCGTCTGTGACGCAGGAAGGCTGTGATGGCTGGTAGAAGTGGAAAAGAAAGAAGTGCAATGGCATAAACATATGGCGTTGAGCCACAGCATCTCTCCCATTCATCATAGCGTCACATAAGTCGACAGGATGAAGACCAGCCTGCAACTTCATCAGCCGCACATCATCAACGAGGTGTTCAACAACATGCCCTGACCCCGCATAGACCACCGAAGCAGGTCCTAGCTGCAGACACCGACCAGCATCATGGCAGCATATTCAACCGACCATGACATCCCACAGTACGCCGAATCAGCGGACGATGGACCCCTAGAGGAATGGTTCACTCTCTTCAAACACCGCGCTACCGCTACATCATGGTCGGAACGGGACATGGTCAACAACAGCTTGTTCGTTGAGCTCAACAAGCTCAACGAACAAGCTCACCGGGGAGACATTTCAATTCTACCTGACGAATCTCTTTCAAAACAATGAGTCATGAGAAAAAATGAAGAAGAAATGATCACATGGTTTAAAGACTATGATTAAGACTCGCTTACAACCAGTCGTCTGAAGGCAATTGCACTCAGCCCTCACAATCGCAAGCAGTCTTCAAGCATTGGAACGCCGAGCATGAATCGACCACTGCCACAAGACAATGTCAAGCGTTTTCCGAGTGAAAGTCGCGCATCACGTTTTCCGAAAGGACCCTATGTTCCAGCCAAGATTTTCTTCTGCGGGAAAAATTTTATTAGCTAACTCTTCACTGCACAATAGAATCGAAGCAATTACTGATGCCCCAGATGCACTTAATACCTGAGGCCGCATACATGGTTTACAATATGACTTGACATCACCTGGCATCAATATTGCTGGTAAACCTGACAACGCACGTCACGAGATTGTTACATTCACGGAGGATTAACTGGCATAGCACAAAACCACACCGCTCCGCGAGCTTTCCGAGCAGGGTTTTCCGTCGGAGGCTTTCAGCTCAGCAGTTCCTCAAGGACAAGCATTCGCAATCAGAATCTCGTAAAGCCAACGTCCGCTCTAGTAGCGTCCAGCGGTGAACTACCGGAATGTCGAAGTGATTTGGATTGACCATACAGCACCGGCGCAAACAATTGAAACGAAAGTGCAGGTGGGAATTCTGACGACACAAGTTCTGTTCAGGCAACTACATACGATGAATGGTTTATAAACACACAAGATTTAGATGCACGAAACCCCGCAAATCGCCATGCGACAGAAACATTTGCATTGCTTGGCGTCTTAGAAGCCTGTGAAGGACTTGTTAACAATCCTGGCCCACCACGATCAATGGCCAGCCCGTCCAGCCCGTTGTGCATCAGCTACCCACTGAATACGGCATCAACTCGCAAGCAAACGGAGGTCATGCTCAGAAAGGAATGCCTAATCAGCAACGTTCCCAATAATATCAGCGAGGCCAACACAAGGAAGTCCACGAAACCAAGCAACCCAGTGGTGCCACTCACAAAGTAAGATTTCGGAGCAATTTTTGAGATGGGAAAATGTTAGTTTTGGAGCAGTATTGGAGCACCTAAATATGAAATTCGGAGCACTTTGGAGCTATTGAACGCAAACGGCTAACAACTTTAAGAGATTTCGAGCATTTAGATTGACAAACATGATTCCAAATATTACTGGCATGCTCAAAAACAA
>JALIZH010016632.1:0-26114 GCA_030522465.1 Rhipicephalus appendiculatus
TTCTGGGACGATGTAGTTCCATATGTAGTTCCTCATTGGTAAAAGTGAAATACATTGTCTTCTGAGAAGATGTAGTTCCATATGTAGTTCCTCATTGGTAAAAGTGAAATACATTGTCTTCTGAGAGGATGTAGTTCCATATGTAGTTCCTCATTGGTAAAAGTGAAATACATTGTCTTCTGAGAGGATGTAGTTCCATATGTAGCTCCTCATTGGTAAAAGTGAAATACATTGTCTTCTGAGAGGATGTAGTTCCATATGTAGCTCCTCATTGGTAAAAGTGAAATACATTGTCTTCTGAGAGGATGTAGTTCCATATGTAGTTCCTCATTGGTAAAAGTGAAATACATTGTCTTCTGAGATGATGTAGTTCCATATGTAGCTCCTCATTGGTAAAAGTGAAATACATTGTCTTCTGAGAGGATGTAGTTCCATATGTAGCTCCTCATTGGTAAAAGTGAAATACATTGTCTTCTGAGAGGATGTAGTTCCATATGTAGTTCCTCATTGGTAAAGTGAAATACATTGTCTTCTGAGAGGACCAGAGACAACATGCCAAGTTACAAGAAATTTCGTTTTGCCAATGTCGCCAAAATACGAAAAGTACCCTTTGAAATCCGTACTGTCACGCGTGAATATTTGAGTGCAACATTTAAAAATGACTAACCTTGATTTTCTCCTCTATTAGTAAACCTATGATGATGAAACTAATGCCATTGGAGTTTTCAGAGTAAAATGTATCAATCTAAAGTGATTTGTTTCACCTTAGTGTCTCTTTGAAGGGCCCCTGCAACAATTTCTCAGCATGGTCAGAAAATGTTGCGATCGGTAATCAAGGCTCCTGAGAACACGCAAGCCAGACATGATAGCGCAGTAGTGCAGCAGGTGCCCTGGAATTCACAATTAATTCTTATAGTCGGCTAGAAGTCATTCCCTCTTCTTTCTACAAATGATGCCATATAACCAAAATTACTGACCATTGGCTGAATTGAGCATCGTGAGCTCTATAGTTACCATCATAGAACGGCAAAACTTGTGGAGCTCACTCAGACTCACTCATAAAATATTTCCGCTTAGGGCTCACTCAGACTCAGACTCGCCAAAATTTTTCTGAGCCGGACTCACTCAAACTCACACTCACGAAAATTTTCTTCAACCGAACTCACGAACTCAAACTCACCAAAATATTGCTCACCTGTACTCACTCAGACTCAGACTCCAGGCTCGATCTGAGTCCGATTGCGTCGACTCATGAGTCTGTTAGCGTAGAATTAGCTTTCTTGACCATAGTGTTAACGCTCTTTAATACCAATATCTCACGTAATCGGTGCCCTTAGCGCCTTTTTGGGGGGGGGGGGTTCAAGACAGCCCCCTATGTAATACACGCCTCTGATTATTAAATATTGAAATGGTGTATGAACAACACTGCTTTGGAATACGTGTGAGTAGACGTGAGTACAAACGTGAACCCAGGTAAGGCTGGTAGTAATGCTGAAGGTGAGTAGATAGGACCATAGGTCGGCAAAAAAAAAGTGTGACTCACTCAGACTCACTCAAGAAAGATATCTTGCGCTTTGGACTCATTCGGACTCAGACTCACCAAAATTTTCCTGAGCCGAACTCACTCGGACTTACACTCACGATAATTTTCTTCAACTGGACTCACTCGGACTCAAGCTCACCAAAATATTATTCACCGGGACTCACTCAGACTCAAACTCACGGCGCGATTTGAGTCTGAGTGAGTCCGAGTGAGTCGACTCAGGAGTGAGTTTGCCGACCTATGGTTACCATGGCCGCTGCAAGAGGCTACCACGTGCCTGTGCGCATGCTCATGATCACACTGAAAGTAAGCTGCACGTTTGAAAGCAAAAAGGAAAAAGTATTCGAGGTCTTCATGTGTGCATGATGTAACTTCTTCCCCCGTGCTATCCCTCTCTGAAGAGAGGAGAGGAAGCAATTATAGCGTGTGACAAATCTGTAACTCCACTCGTACTCGACGTGTTCCAAAAAGTTTTTGCGGTGGTCGATTTATGAGGCAATAAGCTCCTTTAGTGCAACCATTCGATGTTTACTTGGAAAAGTGTTGCAGGGTCTCTTTAAAGGGATACTGAACAAAATTTTTGCTGCCCAGATCAAATTGAAAGATTGGGGGTTGAAATCGATGGAAACAACCTTCATTACAGGCACAAACTAGAGGAAAATAATGAATTTAATGAGTTTTTCACAAACCGCCGCGTCTAGTGGCCGTGTCGTCAACTAGAGGATGTGACGTGAAACTCGTCGGAAACAGGCATCCCACCAATGCCAGCCGTCGCCCGCGTCTCACAATCCGCTCAGCTCGCACTACGTTTCCCAGAACCAGTACGGGAGCGAACAATGCTCCCTGCTGGGGTAAGGCATCAGTGCTTTTGTGGAAGGGAGAGAGTGGAATGAAAGGAGAGGTGGAGAAAAGGAAGAGAAGGACAGGAGCACGTGCACCCTGCATGCGCCAGGGAGAATCTGACGTCACGGCTCGCACTCGCGTGCAGCCGCCGTGCGCTGACAATCCCCCCAAAAATACAGCCAACTGTTCAAAAATACATGAAATAAACTCTGTTTATCGGAACGGTGGCGTCTTCCGAGTAGAATTTCGATGTTTTCGTCAGTTTTTTCAAATTTTTGTTCAGTATCCCTTTAAGCAGCTTTTACCTACATTAGAAACAAAGCCGGCCAACCTATATTTTTTTTAATCAACCGAAATTGCGAATCTTCTGCATTGTTGCTGCTGAATTCACTTCTCATTCTTTGTTTTTTCTTTTTCCAGACACAGAGTCGTCGCAGACACAGAGGCAACGCAGCGGGTGACGCAGCGCTACGGCAAGGACTACACATGGGAGGTCAAGTCGGCAGTGATGGGCACGGCCGGGTCCGAGTCGACGCGCATCATCATCGACAGGCTGCAGCTGCCCCTCACCGTGGAGGAGCTTGAGGCCGAACTGCACCAGATGCACCGGGAACTGTTCCCCATGGCCCAACTCATGCCTGGTGAGGCGCAAGCTCTCAAGATCATTCGTCACATATAGGGGGCCCTTTCACAGGTGTGGGCATGGCTCTTGATTGGGGGGGGGGGGCACAGTTTTATTCCACCTCCCCTCCCCCATTCTTTCTCACCTCCTTCCGATGAGGCCCTCATGACCAGAACACAGTGCAAAAGAGAGGTATTAACCCTTTGAGTGTCGAATTTTTCTGAGAAAAACTTTCGCAGATACTCAAATTACTTTATTGCAGTTTTGAATGCATGAAATGTTTTAAGTCGGAAAAAAAATTGTAAAAAGATGAGGAACATTTTTTTGGTGTCAGTATTGCTCAGAACTTCAAAATGTTCATTAGTATTTCAGAGCGTGGTACTCCTTGGAACGCGGGTCTACGCGCAGCGCTTTATTGCCGTCCGCACACAGAACATGCATCTCCGTTCTCTTCTTGGAGCTACGTGCTGGCAAACACATGGCATCTTCTCTGCGTGGGGCTGCCTTAGGCAGAGTCAGCTCTATAATGAAGGAGAACGAGAATAACTCGTCAGTGTCGGTGATAAACAAGCTAGGAGCAGCGCCAGTAAAGATGAAAATCAATTTACACTGCCCCTGCAGTGGAGTACCGATAAAGATGAAAGTTTCGCGCACCTTTGTTCCAATTACACGGCGAAACTGAAACCAGGAAAGGGCGTTGCCTATCGGCATTGCCACAGACCACACGACGCACTGATGCTAGAAATCAGTTCTGTTTATCTCCGCAAGAAGATAGCACAATAATTTCTAACACTTCTCGTAACTCCTAGAAGGCGGCAGCATCTCCCAGTGCGCATGCATCGTCAATACGGCACGAAATTTCGAGTGGAGGGTGGAAGACGTACCCGTTTGGCAAAGACACCGCGGGACGGAAAACCGCTGTCATACATGTATGGCAAAAACATTGAAAGGGTTAAGGCACAGTGGCTGACGTGCCTATGCTCACGCCTGCAGGCCCTGCTACACTCCTTGAAAATAAGTAAAAAAAAATAAAAATTTCTGGAGCAATTGGTGTAGTTAGAAATTTTGCGCTAAATGCAGCTCCACTACAGTCATACCTTAGGTAGTGCGACACACGGGCACCCAGCAATTCCTGTTTGTAGAGTTTTCACTGCTCCATTTACCAAACCACCGATGGTGTCAGTGTTTGAGGTAATCACGTATGGTTTCCCTGGTGCAACTAGTATCTATCCCTCTAGGCAGTTTCGCAAACTCAGTGTGCAATATGTGCACTACATTTTGCTGTGCTTTATCGACTTCCTGCTTGTTATTTCATTTAAAATATTTGTTGTCTGCAGTGAATTCCGTCAGGTTGTTTCATCTCTCAGATGCAGTGCCAGTGATAGGAGGAATCGCACGCTTGGCGAGGCTGCGGCGCCCTCTCTTGAACAGCACATGTTTCAGCCGCGTGTCTTCGAAGTGTATTTAAAATAGCTATATTATTTAGCGTATTTAGCCAAGCGTATTTAGCATTTTATAATCATGATGTAGCGCGAAAAGACACAACGGACACAGAGAACCACAAACCACAGGCGCTACTAACAACTTTAATCAAAATTGAAGATACACAGAATATATATGCAGTTCCAAACGCGCAGGCGCGAAAGTGACATCCGGCGGGCTACAGGGAGCGCTAGACAAAGATTACATATCAACAGACGATTGAAAAAACGCATATTCCGCACCAAACAAGACAACAGACGTCTGACTAACACAATCATTACCTTTTCCTTTAATAAAAAACGCTTCTAAAAGTTCTCGTGCTGTTCTATCTTTACTCCTACCCAGGATCTTGACATCATGAAACCTTGGCGCACATGCGCAGCCTTTGCAATGCGCAGAAAGATGAGCATTCATGTCTTTGTTCAAATTATTTGCGTGCAAAAGGAACTTTTGCCGTACGACTCCGCGCATTCTAAGCTCGTAAAAAGGGCTATTGCTTCACTTTGCCTGGGGTCGGCACTCAAGAGATCTTGTGAGCACAACATGCAGGCCAGTTTTGAAAAACAATTGATTAAGCTATCCAAAGCAGGCTACCCTCGTTCTGTATTGATGTCTGTGGCTGAATCGCTCCTGCAAAAGATTAAAGCGGGCACTCCAGCGAATGGTGCTAGAGCCGGTGAGCTCAGTGGCCCAAGGCCTGAAGTTGTGCCTTATGTGCACAAAATGAGCCACAATTACAAAAAAGTGGCCAGTAGGTACAATGTACCCATCGTCTTTTCTGCTCCCAATAGGCTCGCCCAAATGTGTCCCCGCATCATGAACAGCCATTTGAAAGGCTGCCATGTAAAACACGCCAAGCCGTATGTGCGTTGCGCCACCGGGGTGGTTTATGAAATCCCCCTGTCTTGCGGCAAGTGCTACGTAGGGCAAACTGGTCGCTGCGTTAATGACAGAATGAAGGAGCACGCAAATAATTTGAACAAAGACATGAATGCTCATCTTTCTGCGCATTGCAAAGGCTGCGCATGTGCGCCAAGGTTTCATGATGTCAAGATCCTGGGTAGGAGTAAAGATAGAACAGCACGAGAACTTTTAGAAGCGTTTTTTATTAAAGGAAAAGGTAATGATTGTGTTAGTCAGACGTCTGTTGTCTTGTTTGGTGCGGAATATGCGTTTTTTCAATCGTCTGTTGATATGTAATCTTTGTCTAGCGCTCCCTGTAGCCCGCCGGATGTCACTTTCGCGCCTGCGCGTTTGGAACTGCATATATATTCTGTGTGTCTTCAATTTTGATTAAAGTTGTTAGTAGCGCCTGTGGTTTGTGGTTCTCTGTGTCCGTTGTGTCTTTTCGCGCTACATCATGATTATAAGCAAACACCAACTAGCCCAAGAACAAGTCCTTCTGCAGAGTATTTAGCATATTTAGCGAAGTTAACTACTGCGATTAACTCTTGGTTATTTCTGTTAATTATATTATTTTAGACCTTGTCCATTTATTAGTAACCCGGTTTTTAGCATTGCTAGCCTTGTTTTAGGCCTGTATTGACCACTTCATGTTGAACTTGATCACGCCATGAGACGAATGGTTGACAAGCAGGGCCCCTAGTGTGCTACAGCTCTTGCTTTGAGATTACGCAACAGTTTGCTCCCATGTCCAGCTTGCAAGTTACCGGTTGACCTTCGGTGTGAACTGTTGCTGTCCATCTCGACCAAGTTGATAGTAAGTCCCACAAGAAAAAAAATCTGCTTCCACAAAGTCTGTCTCTGCCCTTACTTCCCGCAGCTCCCTTCCTTATTGCTTTATGTGCCAAATGATTTGCAAACCTGGGCAAAGTGGTTCGGTGCCCCACACTTCCAGCAGTTTTTTCCCCGCACTGCGCAGTTTCCACTGTGGTGCATCTGGTAGCCTCACATGCTACATACCTTCCTATCAGTTGCGACTCAGTTCACCATCGTAGTGTGTGCTCCCCCGGCTGCTGCGCTGATCTCTTGGTAGTGCTGCTTTCCTTGCTCTTCAGTGCGGCATATTTCCACGGTTTTTTGTTAAGAAGGGATTTTCTGCCAACAGCTTCTGCTGTAACCGCTTGTCTCTAACCCCAAGAACGATACGACTGCGTAGCATTCATTCTTCTAGAAGTTCAAATTCGCAGTTCTTTGCTAATGTCTTCAGCTCGTTCAACCAGTAATTGATTGGCTCGCCTTCTTTCTGGCCCCTTGAACCAAAATGGAATTCATGAAGAGTCAAGTTTTTTGCTGGCCTGCAGTAGTTTTCAAATTTTTTTCTTCAAAACTTGATCATCGTTTTTGTCCTCTTCCGCCTCAAATTTGAAAGTGCTGTACGCTTTTCTGCCTTCTTCGCCTATGCTCACCAGAAATGTTGTGACCTGCACATCGCTTGGCTGCTTGGTCAATAGAGTAGCTGTTGCAAACAGTTCAAACTCACTCTTCCACATCTTCCAGCCAAGCCAGGCTTCGACAGACGTATCCATGGGCTTCGACGTTGGTCGTAGGGTCGATGCGCCTGGTAGCATTGTTAGCGAGGGGGGCATTGTTGGGGATGGCGTCGTCGACATCTCAACTGTGCACCACTGCCACCATGTGTCTAGCTGGATGTCCGGTAATGAAAAGTGTTTATTCAGTGAGGCGAGTGATATAAATACATTAGGCAGCCAGGGACGTTAACATCACGTGTTAGTGGTTGAGGGTATCAGGATGATAGCACAAGCTAGCTACATTTATGACGCAGCAAAGAAAAGAGAACGTTCACGCAGCTAGAAAGGTTCGCTGGCCACTGCTGTTTCCTGTCCTCTGCCGTGCTCTCCTCAACCAGAAACACACAAACACAGACACACCCTAACCGTTGACTCTGGTGGGCATGTCCCCCCATTTTATGGCCCAGTTCAGAGGGGGGCACAGTAATAGTAGCAAGACTGGAACGCTCCAATATTAACAGTTTTTCATTCAGGCCGCAGGCCCTTTTCATACTACTAATATTACTACTAATAATAATTTCATACTACTAATATTACTACTAATACTACAATCATACTACTAATCATACATTGCATTTGAGGTTTTTCATGAACTATGCTGCTGCCACCACCAAAATCTGTAACTCATAGAAACTTTGCTTAATAAATGAGGGATGATATCGGATTCTCACATGTTGAGTCATGCCATGTTGGGTCAGGTTCATGCAGCCAAGCATATCCCCACCCAGGAAGCTCAAAGCGATCATGGAGAAGTGCACTACTTCATCATTAAAGCTGCAATCTGTATAATCTGTAACTCATAGAAACTTTGCTTAATAAATGAGGGATGATATCGGATTCTCGCATGTTGAGTCATGCCATGTTGGGTCAGGTTCATGCAGCCAAGCATATCCCCACCCAGGAAGCTCAAAGCGATCATGGAGAAGTGCACTACTTCATCATTAAAGCTGCAATCTGTATAAACCGTCCTTTCAGGCGCTGAGCGGCTTGTGAATCACCTCCAGCGAAGCGGGGTGCCAATTGCTGTGGCAACCAGCTCGAAGCGAGACTCCTTCGAGCTCAAGACGAGCCGTCACAAGGAGCTGTTTGCGAAGTTCCACCACATAGTATGCGGCGGGGACGGCACGGAGGTGCCTCGGGGCAAGCCGCACCCAGACATCTTCCTCGTGGCCGCTGGAAAGTTTGAGAATGCACCTCCACCTGAAAAGGTACGCTCCATTCACTGTAGCCTGTGCCACATGGCGAAACTTGTAGCGCACTAAAAAGGACACGAATCGTGAAAGTGAAGACAGGACTGTGGTTTTTTTTAGTGCGCTATAGTTTAGCCATGAATCACCACCAACCAACCTATTCTTGCATCCTTTCAAGCCTGTGCTGGTTGCGTCCTCATCAGCCTTATAATCGAGCATGTTGTCGGCCACGGAGTGGCTTTCTGTACTAAGCAACCCACACTGTATTGTTTCATTGTTCTTGTCTTGTCATAACTTAAAACTAGGCATGTGCGAATATTCGAGCACTTCGAATATTCGTACGAATAATGCAGTATTTGAGGTCGCTTCGACGCCAGTTTAGATTACTCTAAATTTGGCTGTATTCAAGGCAAATGCATAGACACATATAGACCGCGTGTAACCCCCTGTAAAGGTGGTTCCACTGCAGTGGAGGGGTGCTATATACCAATACACCTAACCAGGAGAAATCAGCACTGCCGCAAAGCCCCACTTCAAGGTTAAATTAACATATCACCCTCACATTGATTAATTATTTATTAGTTTAACAGCTTGTTATATTCCGGCTTATATGCCCTAAGTATAGTAAATTTTAAAATGTGACGTATTTTACAGGTTATCACTTGCATTCTGCCGAAAGTCAAATCCTGCTACTATTCAAAGTTGCTTCCACTTTCCTTTGACCCAAAAATAATGACATTTGCGCATGCCTTGTTTGAATTTTAAAAAATATTGTGCAGGTTAGTTGGTTCATGAAAAATATGCTCATTTTTCTTTATAATATGTGATATGTATTTTGAATTCGATTGAAAATTGTTTGACCAAATCACTATTTGCTTCAAATTCACTTCAAACATAAAATTTACTATTCGCACATGCCTACTTAAACCGGTTGACCCTTTGAGGGATAATGGAACGAATGTGTCCCGCTTTTTCTTCTTCACTAAAAGCTTTCTCCTCCGCTGCGCGTCGCCATCAGCTCTATGCTTTTCTGCTGCAGTGTATGAGAAACATTCAGGAAAAAAAAAACATATATTTCACACGCTTGCAACGCATGGTATCGGTAATATGTTGAGATTGAATTCGTTTTGTTCTGTAGAATTTTTTTTTAAAACTGATGTCCCATTGCATGCAAGATAGCTGAAGTTCTAGATTTATGGTATTTTTCTCCTGTAGCTTAGCCTATCTACATAACATCCATACATAACTGCTTTTTGAAATTTGGTGGGCATTATTGTGTCACAAAGCAGCACTTTATTATGGAGAAGGCCCTCAAATTCCTTTTTATCCTTTTTTAACACTATAAGAGCAGTGGCAATGAGACCAAAAGCTGTGGCTAAGACGTTTCTGAAATTGAGGGCGAAAGAAAAACAATGTCGGGATTGATGCTCCAGACAGTCAGAAAGTGAAAGAGAACACGAATATACAAGATTTAGGAGACAAGCTAACATTTCAGGCCTAGATAGACTTCATGAATCTGATGCAGAAGTTGTAAACGCACTTACAGGATTCAATGAATTCAGTGAAATCACGCCGATGTGGCTTGCCATGATTCATAACTATAATTTTATATATGGGCGGAAATTCAGGCAAAACTGAGGTATTCGACCTTATTTACACCGACCGAAGAGACAGACACAAGCTAAAGTGGTTGGTGTATGCGAACACTTCAGACAGAGCCACTGGGCTCAACAAAACAGGCTAATTGCGTACCACATCTGCAACACAACAGGCTAATTGCGTGCCGCATCTGGAAAACAAGGTCCACCACATATTTTTCTTTGCACAGTTCGTGAAGTGCCCCTCTGTACTGCTATCATCCGGCCTTTTTGTGCAAAAAATTTGGCAAAAGGATAACGGCTTAGTGCCCTCATGAGACACTTTTTCACAGACGCTTCATGTGTCAATGGGACACATACGTCTCACTTTTTTCTCTTAAAATAATGGTCGTATTTTGTGAAAATTGCTTTATACTATTTTTTAAGCACATTATTTAGATATTCCGCAGGCATAATTTCTGTTATGTGAAAAATATTAGTGAACCCACAAAGGGTCAAACAAAATTTGTTGCTGGCTAATTTGTTCAAACTTATAAAGGAATACTGGAAAGCACAGCTTTAAATAGTCACAAAGAAGAAAAAGAAAAGAGACCTTGAACATAGGGCAAGCGTTAAAACAGTTAAGTTTGCCCCCTCGCTGCTGTGCACTCATTGAAGGCCCTCACTCAGTGAGGGTCCTGTTTTCAGTATTTATACTCTGGGACCCTCATCTGTATACAAGTATTATGTAACTGATGCATATGTAACCAATAAACAAACTAAAACTGAAACTAGCCAATCCAGTAGTGGAAGGGTGCCCCCCTCTCCCCACTGAAGACGTAGTCTCTCACATCCATCCATCAGTCCTTCCATGACTTGATTTCTTGCCTGTTCTGCTTAGGGCCCGTATTCTGAAACGATCGTGAAAGGCAACAGTATCGCCTTAGGTGACGTAGAATCTGATGTGTTCAATAACCGGCCAGTGCAGTGTCATTATTGCACAAGCACGTGCTAAGGTAGGCAGTAGTAGCCTCGAAGATGACTAGGGTGCTTGTCGAAATCGTTGGCTCCAGTGACACCCCGTGTTCCAAAGATTTTTCATCACAGTTTTCTTTGAAAGTTAATGCATTTATCTGGGCTAGTTAGCACTGCCTGAATGCTTCTGTATTGTGAACACGCTCAAGGACTGCAGAGAAAGACACAGGACAAACACTACTTCAACTGATTTTTAATCAGCATGAAGAACAAGTTGAAGGACATGAAGGTCAGCACTCAGTCAAAAAAAAAAGCATTGGACTATCTATGCCAGGGGTCGGCAACCTTTTGAGGCGAAGGGCCAAGTTGCATGAAGCCTACACAGCGGGGCCCGGACGGCAAATCAGGAAGTGGGGTAGGGGGGTTGCATGCAAGCAAACGATGAAAATTCGGCAAATTGACAATAATTTGCACAACTCAGTTAGAAATCATGTTTATTTTCAGCACTCAAAGTTGCAGTCAAACATAGCTTACAAGCAAAAATCCCATTTTAGGTAAAAAACTGCCGTGTTGGCCTTCAGATAGAAAACAACCCTGTGTTTGGCACTCTTTGGCCTGAGTTGCCCTTGCGCCATTAAAATCTACCATCATCATCAGATAGGATGACAAGGAAGGGGGAGGTTGCATTGTGGCGGGGACCACATAATACTTGCGCCCCACAGGCTGCAGGTTGCCAACCCCTGATCTATGCAATCAAAAACCACATGTGTGAGGAGGCGGCACAGGTAGGTGGCGGTGAATTTTCCTTTTGACAAACTTTGTCTGTGACGTGGCGCATGCGTGTGCACAATGCACTCTATATATATTCTGTCCTCCGTGTCGATTAAAATTCAGTTGAAGTCTAGCAGTTGTCCTGCGTCTTTCTCTGTAGTCCTTGTGCGCGTTCGCTAGTAACGTGGAAGCATTCACCCTTTCAAAGATTGGTCATTCCGTTTCTGCCCCTTTGTTGGCACTGGTGTCTCTTGACGCACGCCTCTCCTCATGCAGGTTCTGGTGTTTGAGGACTCCCCAACGGAGTGCTGGCCGCCGTGGCCGCTGGCATGCAGGTGGTCATGGTGCCCGATCCCCGCGTGGACGAGGACTCTCGCAAGAGTGCTACACTGTGCCTCAACTCCCTGGAAGACTTTAAACCGGAGTTGTTCGGTCTCCCACCATACGACCACTGCAACTGAGACACCAATGTTCTTCTAGTCTCCTCGTTGTTCGTTGCATTGATAGTTTTCTTAGAACAGAAGCTTTCAATGAGAGAAGTGTTAACCTCAGTGTTTGGACCACCTGCCATATCTTCCAGTTTACTACAGTGTAATATAGGGTGACTTTTTTTTTTTAGTGTCTTATACAAAGGTATGCATTATAGTACATGCAAAAATCATGTGTGCTAGTGCAGTGGACTTTATCTTTTTTTCTTGTCACAACAATTAGTTGTGTAGAGGATCATTTTTACAGAAATTGACCTTCAATTATTAATAATTCCTGGGGTTTTATGTGAGAAAATGGGGATACGATTATGAGGCACACTGCAGTGGGGGGACTCTGCTTTAATTTTTTCTGCCTGGTGTTATCTTAACCTGCACCCAAATCTAAGCACACAGGTTTTGCTGCATTCTAGCCCCATTGAACTGCAGCTGTGGCCCAGAATCCAATCATCAATGTGCCTCACCTTGTCGTCTGCTTCGACGAATCCCTAAAGCAGAAGCAACAAATGGATATTCTTGTCAGGTATTGGGACACCCGTCCTCATTCATCAATTCAGTCCAACGTCAACTTTCACGGCCGGTCCAACCAAGCAATCTTTCAGCAAAGAAAAGAGCGTCGGTGCCGTATGCTCCGCGCTTCAGTGATGCACTCACCAGAATTTTGCGCTCCTACGACGTACAGGTCTCCCATATTCCTGCGCGGAAACTTGGAAACAGCCTGACGAACGTCAAGGACAAGTTAGAGCGGGAGAAGTTTCCAGTTGTCGTCTACAAAATCCCTTGCACAGATTGCGCACATGTTTATATCGGTGAGACCGGCAATTTCAAGAGAAGGTTACGCGAGCACTGCAATGACGTGAAATACAAAAAGGTGACGTCAAATGCACTCGCCGAACATGTTGTATCCGTGGGCCACGTGATCAACTGGGAAGATGGTTCTGTCATCCCCACAGAAAAGAAACTGTTTCCACTGCTTCATCTCGAATCGTTGTTTATTCAAACCACTGCGCACATGCTAAACAAGAGCAGTGGTAATCTTCCACCTGTGTATGCGCATTGCCTCAAACATGTGATTTGACAACCTTATAAGTAAGCGAACTTGCTGCTCATGCTTCATTGTGAACAAGGCTCCCGTGCGAGACCTGAAACATCTATTTAAGAATATATTTTTACTTTGGTCGGCGTTGTGTTTCCTTTGTCCATGACAACAAAGTAAGCACTTGATACCTAACATCTTGCTTTTTGGGGAATACGTGTGCTGAAGATTTGGCTGCTTTTTCAAGAAAGCTATCCTTGAAATAAAAGGATCCAAAATCCTTCAAGTATCTATGGATAGGCCAAATGTAAATTTCAAGCTTCTCAGATCGCTAAAAGAGGAGCTTCATGAGTCAGAAAAAAGCTGCATTCTCAACATAGGAAGCTGCGGTCTCCATGTAATCAATGGGGCTTATACAGCTCGTCATATTGCATCCAGATGGGATTTGATTTTATTTCTCAGTAGCACCTACAGTCTTTTCAGATATGTGCCTGCACGTTGCGCGGACTTTGTCAACCTCATGGGGTGCTCGAAGTTTCCCCTCAAGTTTTTGCGCAGTAAGGTGTTTAGAGAACAGCAGCGTAATCTGTGGGGCATTGGAAATTCTGCCACACCTGATTGTATTTGTGCTGTAGTGCAAAGAAAAAGAGAGTAAGAGGCCAACGTGCTCTAGCTACAAAGTAATCGAAGAGGCTGTGTCTGATGAGCTCTTGTCAGCAAAGCTAGCCTTTGCTCTTTCTATTGCCGAGGAATTGGAACCTTTCCTGCGTGAATTTCAGGCCGATAAACCAATAGTTCCATTCCTGTCAGCAGCACTAGAAGGAATTCTGCGTTCATTGGTGTCAAGAATATTAAAAAAGAAAGTTCTTGATTGTGCCAACACACTGTGTGCGCATTGTCTTTGGAGGCTGGTCCCATGCGACTTACTCAGGCACTGGAAGTTCTCAGTGAGCACCAGTGGATGACTGGCTTGCAAGCAGAGCGAGCCCGTCGCTCCTACTCGAAGGTGTGCTCAGAAGGTACTGCACAACTTGCACACTTCGACAGGAAGCATCAGAGGCTGGGCAGCCTGTGGACAGAAATAAGCTCCTAGGATCGCAAGGAGCTGCAGTTCTTTGTAAAACTTGTCTTGTGCTTGTCTCACGGCAACGCTGCTGTAGAGAGGGGCTTTTCTGTGAACAAGGAGTGCCTTCTTGAGAATTTAAAGGAGGATTCGAGAAGTGCACGATGCTGTCTTGGCAGCAGGTGGCATAACGAAATTAGCGATAGGATGGTGAAGACAGTTCGCAGTGCGTACAGTGTATACAAAGAGCAGCTGAAAACAAAGAAAAGGAAGGGACTAGAGGTGTGAAAGTAGGAGAAAAAAGAAGAAGAGAGCAGCAACACTGATTAAAGAGCGGCAAGAAAAAAAAAAAACAAATGGTGCTCAATGAAGCGCAACGTGAAGCTTCCATCCTTGAAGTAGAAATAAACAATCTCAAAGCTTGATACAAGAGAACTTGGAGAATGAGGGCAATTGCAATAAATATGTTCTGTGTTCTGTACTTTCTGTACTCTTTTTTTATGTGTTTCACGGCTAATTTCTTCAACATGGTGTTATTGCATCGGTCAACGAAGTTTGGCTAAAATGGTCAGTAAAAAGCTGGAAAAGTCAGGCAATTTGATTTATGCAATTCACTAGACAACCTGGCTACCACATCAGATAGAAATTGACCATCATTTTAACAGCGGAACGACCACAGTAACGGGCATCGGCTCCTTGCCGTGTTAGCAGTGCGACATTCACTGGTAAAGGCTGCTATCATATTCATAAATGTATCACCACACATATGTCCACACACACACGTATATGCGCCCTAAATGGTCGTCTAGTGGTTATAGGCTCCGTTCAGTGGAGTTTGCGAACGCGCTCACGCCATCTATCGCCACGCCGCGGAACCCGCGGGTCGGCCTCGGCGCCGTCGGCGACGTGGTACGCGGCCTGTGAGGCGGTTCAGTTGGCTTCATTCGGCGAGCGCAGCGCCTGCGACCTCGTGTTGACGCCCCGATTCCGTGGTACGATGAACACTGGCTGTGTTCCAATTCTAGACATCATCGTATACCGGTGTCACACGGGCGTTTGGAAGGCCTTTGAACCGACGGTCTATTGACTCAACTGTCTAGCACGAGCTGCCACACGGGCAACTTCGAAGGCCGTCGAGTCAATAGTCTATCGAGTCAACGGAGCACCCAACCCGTCCGTTGAAACTTCGATGGCTATTGAGCGACGGAAGCGGAAACAGCGCAAACGTGCACTCTCGTTCACAGCTTGCCCAAACCCACGACTAGAAAAAGAAAAATTGCACCATTATGTTTTAAAAGTAGCATGCGTGGGCGTAATAAATTAATTAATAAAGTATCTTGGCCATTTTGAATGTACGAACTGCTCATACTCTCGACAACAGCAACGTGCTCGCTCGCCGTGTTTGTTATCGCCAGTACCAGTATATCGCCAGTCTGTTTCCGCCGCCATATTGCTCGCAGCTTTTTTTTTTTCTGTGTAGCTTTTGATTTTAGCTTCTTTTTTCTTCATCTGCGCGTGTTCATTTTGCTTCGAAGTTTTTTATTTATTATTCGCAGTTGTGCAGTGCTTTTTTTCTTTTGCGTGTGCGTGTGGGGCATTAAATTCTAGGACGTGCATTTTTTTTTTTTTCGGTGGAGTTACTGTTTTGTGTGTGCTTTGTGGGAAATGGCAAACGCGCCGCCGCCAGAAAGAAAAAACCGCGCCAGCTCTGAAAACGGAAATAAAGATTTGCAGCGCCACACAATTTTTGCGAGAAACACCTGAACCCTTCAACGGCCGTTGAAAACTGCCGTGTAGCAGCGTGACAAATCTATCGAGTCGATGGAGCTGCGGCGTTTCGAAGGCCGTTGACTCGAGGGCCTTTCAAAAGTGCCCGTGTGACACAGGTAGTAGACAGTCTACGCTGACAGCTTAGAAGACGGCATCGAGCCCATGTTGTCCGAGAAATGGAACGCGTCTAGAAGACGTCTACGTGACGTGACGCCGCCTCGCGTCGAGAAGAGAAAGCTAAGAAAAACAAACGTAACGGTTATCTTTTTAGTTTCTTTCGTGTTCATATCTATGAAAAATTTAACGTAGCTTACATTGAGCGCCTGGAAAAGCGTCTGCTTGTGCGCAGACGACCATATCGGCGAGATCCGAGCTATCCGGCCATTTCGCTGAGCCGCCATCTTGTTTGGACAGCAAAGTAGCCTGCATCGTATTTGTCTCCGATGCTGTCTTCGCGAAGCTGTCTATTTTGCCGGCTGCGTGAGAATTGGAATGGGACTTAAGATGGCCGCTGTCCACTTAGCTGTCTATTTTGCCGTCTACGGTGAGAATTGGAACACACCCACTGATGGGGGCACCGGTACCGCCAGTACCTCGAGCGGAACGAAAGCCAACAAGCGCCGCTACTGCTGCGTGAAAGACTGCCACAACCGTGAAGGACAGCCTGGCGTCCGATTATTCCGCTTCCCCGGCCAGCCTTGGGAGAAAGAACGGCGGAGGAAATGGATTTTTGCCGTTCGACGAGTGAAGTAAGTACCTTTGGAATCTTTTTAATCACTACCAAATTATGCTTCGATTACCTCTACTGCCGTTAGTTAGCAACACAAAAGCGCATTGGACGAACACGTACAGTGGCGCTCAGTGTTGTAGTGTCAGGTGTCATCTAGGTGTTCTGTGGCGCCATCACTGACGCGCGATAGAAACAGCGGACAGCCTCGAAGATGCCCCGCGGTTGCCATGCGCCGGAGGGTATGTGGAGAGAGAGTGACACTCACGAGTTCGGGTCTCAGGTGGCACGGGCTTCAAGGGTTTCAAGTATCCAAGAGGCGTGTGATCTGCTTGGGGGCACTGGACGCTCGACTCGCATCGCGGTACGACGCATATAGGGCGTTGCCCAGTCATGTAGTGCTAGAGCTTCAAATAAACCAGTTTTATTATTCACGGTTGTGATTAGGGAGTTTACGAATAGCGTTACGAATAGTTGACTTATATGTCATTCGAAAGCTTGATCTTTGCACATTTGAAATATGTCTATTAAAAGTAAGTCAACATTTACTATTTGGTGATGTATGGGCAAGAATAAGCACTCTTTACACGGTTTCGGCTGACCGTGCCCCAGCTGTGACCATTTTTTGAAAAATCTGCTATAGTTACAGCACTGTTTCTTGCACAGCGCTTTCACGACATATTTATCTGTTTCCTCAACGTAGCAAATTA
Organism: Rhipicephalus appendiculatus; assembly: GCA_030522465.1. Classification (NCBI taxonomy): domain Eukaryota; kingdom Metazoa; phylum Arthropoda; class Arachnida; order Ixodida; family Ixodidae; genus Rhipicephalus; species Rhipicephalus appendiculatus. Next base: position 17,287 of record JALIZH010016632.1, read on the forward strand.
ATGTCGGACATCTAGTTTACTGCTGCTTTGCTTTTGAAAATAGCCAAATTCTGAAACTTTCGCTGCAGACTATCCTGTAACTATTCGCTAAAGAAGATTCATTTTCCGGTCGTATATAGAGGACAAGATTTTTTATCCGAATGCTCAATTTTATTAATGTACGCGCGCTCTCTTTTTAATTATGTTGATCTAAAGTAGGCGATATTCTCAATACATGGAGCTACCTTGGCCCATTTTTGTGAAAAGCTACTGAAGTTCTGTGGCTGAATTTGCACGTAGAGAAACTAGAGCCCCCGATTTATTTCCTTAACGTAGCGTTTTTCAATAGAGCAAGCAGAAATCCCAAACGAAGCTCGTAAATTGTCTTAATTTGTCGTGCCGCAAACGTCAACAAAACCGTTGTAATCTTCAAATAGCGCTGAAATCGGAGCATGCACAGCCTGAAATATAGCAGTTAGGGTCTCCTAGTATAATTATACACACAAATCACGCACAAATGCTGCAGGATTACTGAGCAATCTACATTATTCCTGTCACTACAACGAAAATTTTTCTCTGGCGCCACCTAGACGGAAAAGGCCAAAGCTCTGAATTTGAAGGTTCCCCGTCTCTCCGAATGTGGCGTGCGAAAACATTTCACCTCAGGGGACAATGTCTTTTCTAACTTCAAACCAAGCGCCGCCATCTGTATGACTTTTTTTTTTTTTTGCCTCCCATCAGAGGGTGTTGGTCTCACACGGCTGCGCGGGAGAGCGTGAAAGCAGGTGTGCAATTCTCCGAGAGGATGGGGTGAGACGGGGGAATGTCTTCGGGGGAAAAAGAAAGGCCGAATCCTCGGAACGTCCCTCTTGGTTTTTGCGCGCGTTTGCCGCCCCGCACGTGGCTACCACGAGAAAAGCGAGGGGTGTGCAATGACGGACAAAAGAAAGCAGACAAACGGACAATGCACGAGCGATTGAGCTAACTGAGCAGACGTGCGTGGGTGAGGTATTTGGGTATATCGCCTTCCCCCCCCCTTCTTTTTCACAATAAAATGTAGTATTTCAGAAGTGCCGCGCTTCTGTTGGCATGAACCCATCGCAATAAACAGCACAAGCATGAGAAGAGCCTCACATAAAGAAATGACACGAACACTTTTGTACTTATTGCGTGTTTATTTCTGTCATTGCTAAACTGAACACTACACAATTAAAGTATGTTAAATATTTCACACAATTAACCTTCATACCTTTGCGGCAATCAAATGCAGACCGCTCGAATATCTTTTGCACCGGCTACACTTCCTTTCTGCGTCTTCAGCATTTACCCCGGGCAAAATTACAGTGCGGCAGGAGTGCGTGTCGCGAAAGTAACCCATCACTTTCAACCGCGCTTGCTGTGCTCTGAACTTGTGCTAGATTAGGCTAAAAGTGGAAATATGGCAGGAAACGCCGCTTCGAGCCGCCAAGTAGCAGGTTACGCGTCCGACTGTTTAGCTTGAGGACGCGGGTTCGATTTCGCCTACGACGAGCGCGCATTTCCATGGCACCGAAATGCGGGAGCATCCGTGTATATGTTTCCGTGCACCTCAAGTATTTTGGAGTACCCCATGACGGCGTTCCTCATAATTATATCTAGCTCACTCTAAGTAGACGCGGGCGTTTGCGAATTCTTCACTCGGAGTCGGCTGTGAATATCCGTCATTGATTTCAATAAACCACAAAGCCGAACAATATTTGTTTCTATGCTGACTGCATAAACACAGGGTTCTTGCACATTTCAGCCAGTAACAACGAATCGAATTGGCCTGAAATTTGGCTGACTGCCGGGCATGGTGTAAGAAAGATATTTCACGTCAGGGATAGCAGTGCGGTGCCAGGTGTGTCTTTTTTTCTTGTCCCTTTTTTTACTGGGGAGCACCCGCGACAAATGAGTTCCTTCAAGGGGGGCAGCAAGGCGGAGAACTTATGCGTTTTGTTCTGACCATGCTCTCTTGAGCAAGGGGGGATGGGGATGTCAAGGGGGGGCAAATGAGAGCAGGCGAACATTTTTGGGGCAAGGGGGTCTGCCATCCCTCACCCCTGAGGGCTAGATGAAATGGTAGACAAGAACCGTGCACGAAGATATACAATACCCTATACCGGAAACGCTAAGTCGAGGCAACCGGCAGTGGTGAAGCCCATCCATATTTCCTGTGCACTGAAGGCTTACACCACTCAATCTCAGTATCGCTACGTCAGGTGGGCAACTTGTGGGTTTTTTTTTCACTGCCAATATAGAACACCATGCAACAACAAGCTCTGTAGTGCAACAAGACGCTCGCACCTTTAGACAGCTTGAGGGCACGAACTGCGTGCTCACTTTGCATAATTCTCTGATTCATTTCTCTTGATATAAATTTTTGAACATTGGGGCGCAACGCAGTTTCTGTCAGCCCAGTATATTTCATTTCGCACACTTCATGCCTCAATTTGTATACCTGTTTGTTCGAATAACGTTTTCTAGAAAGCCTGAATGGTAAGCCTCGGCCCTTGTGTCATGTGCGGGCACACTTTGCATCGGCATTTTTCAAATGGTTTATATATCTTCTCGTGCCCTAAATAGTAAGCCGACCTAAATAGTAAGCCTCCCAAGCTTTTCATTTATTCAGTAAAACACCTAAGGCAAGGTTTCACAAACCCCAGGTAGCACAGGTATGCGTAATACGCTTCGTGTCCCGGTTCGTTCGCTGCTGTATACTTGTGCGCAGCCCAGATCGGTTACTACGCAGACATTCTTGCTCTAGCGGGAATTTGCGTCTATAAACGCTGATGTGATGAGCAGGGGGGACACGAAGTATATGACATCGTTTCACACAACACACATTTGCCGTTGGAAGACAGTGGCATTCAATTGGTAGCCTCCAGCGGGGAATCTTAGGCGCGTACCTGTAGGCTTCTGTTGCTGCGCTGGCTAAAATCAACAGCTGTCCCTCGTTATCTGCGCCGTGCATTATGTTATGCTCGCTACACGTGACCGAACACTCCCTTCCTTTCTGTTACATTTGCTCGGCTAGTGCTCCATCTGCCGCCGCTTTCGCCTGTAGGAAAAAAACGCTAGGAGAATGCGGCAGCGGCTACCATTTCAACGTCTTTGGAAAGTCTGCTTTGTTGACAACTTACCATGTCTAAGGATAGCGAGTCATTGACTCGTAGCGTGAGCCGTAAGGCTGACTATCCGACGTAGCCGATCTCTGACTTGGGCCTAGCAGCCGGATAAGAAGACAAGCGTTTTTGAAGAAAAATTTATAACAAGTATAGTGGTATCGTGGCACAGAAAACACGTTTACATGAATGCGACAAAAGCGTATCGCATTCATGTAAACAGCGGTAATGCGCTAAGATGGCGCATCACACTAATGCGTCAGACACGGGTGGTTTTGCGAGTCCCGGTCGAATCACGGGTCGTAAATCACGAGGAGGGGGAATGGTTGCCCCCCGTCTTGCGAACTGAGAGCGTCCCTCTTTCGCTATAAGGGATTCATTTAGTGCAATGTAAAAAACAAACACTCGAGATAATGAGCCGCTCGTAGGCAGCAGACGAAATCGCACATGGGCATTGGTGACAAGATTTCGTGTCGCGGCGAACAAGACCGTTTGTGGCCATGCAACGTTATGAGTGGCCTGCTTAGCTTCTAACACACACGCGGCCTGCCCGCTGATGTTGATTGAAACATTTGTTTCTTCATACCTGGCTGCTTTGACTCGACAGCACCACGAGGAAAGAACTTTCGTGAGCATTTGCAAATAATGTATGAAGTACGAATAGGAGCCCTCCTTTCACCATAATTATTGCCCATGATTAATTACATCATAATTACTGCATAACTATAGCGTTCAATCGACAAAATATTGCTCTCAATTCTTTCTCGAGAGAAATAAAATCTTTAGTGCATAGAGCGATTGTGTCAGGGTGTGTAACGGGATAGAGTGGTAGGACGAGTGGCTGCTAACTTGAGAAACTATACAGCAATGGATAAAAGGAAAAGGTGATTTCGCTATGATGACCGTTGTCTAGCTCAAGAAGATCAAAACTGAACGGCGGCCATCATTGAATGAGGTAGGAGTAAACGACAGCAACAGAATGGCATTATGTAGATATGTACACAAAAGTATTTTTCGTGGTTCGATTATGATGCGACTTCCGCGAGAGAGTTTTTCAGCCTGCCGCGCATTCCGGCGCTGAGCGCCACGGAGAGCAGCTGGCCAGTGAGGCAGGACTGTTCGACAGCCTTCAAACCAAAAGCAATCTTGAACGGTTTGCAGCGCAATTGTTCCTCGCGCGAAAAGCATTGCCCCGCACTGCAGGAGACGGGGACAAGTGAGCGTGGGCTTTAGAGGGAGAGACAGAGATGTTGTTGAAGGGGAGAAAAAAAAAAACCATGCTGAAAGCCTCATTTCTCCGAACCGCGACAGCACGCTTCGCGCCCCTCCTTATCCAGTGTGGCGCACCTGCACAGGTACAGGTGTTTGACCTCCGAAGCGTTGTCCTTCTATTCCTGACTTAGTGGCGGCGTCTGGTGTCTGGAAAGTAACTACTGGCAAGATGGCGACAGTGGAATCGCCACCTTAACGGGGGCCCGCAAGCGGTTAGCGTATGACGCATGCGCAGTTGCGACAAATGCAAAGCTTTGCGTACGGTATTCGAAACCTCCCTATTGTTGAAGGGACACACCTTAACACCGCAAACGTAAAACTGGGTTTTGCAAATACTTGTAGTTGAATGAGTGTTTACATCTTTGCGGCGGCGAAACCGAATTCCAGAATAGCGCAACCCCTATGCTCTCCAGAGACGATCAAAATGAGAGCGCGTCATTGTATTAACTCGAAAAGCGTATGTTGGGGGGGCTAGTTGGTAAGACATAATTGGAAAAAAATATAACTGCGCTAAAGATGAGACACCAGCAATGAAGAGGACAGGACGCCTCGCAGTAGAAACGAAGTGGACAGGACACTGCGATCATCCTGTCCACTTCGCTTTCTGGTGTCTCATCTTTAGCGCAGTTATATTTTTTCCAATTATGTCTTACCAACTAGACCCCCAACATATTCTTTTGGATGGATGATCGATCGAGTGGACAGGACGATGGAGGAGGACAGAACGTAATACTGGATTCGCAGCGTGCCTGGTAACTTTACATATACACGTGTGCGGCGAACCGCCTTACGCGATATGCGCTTTCCTCGTGCGCCAACTTACCGCCGAAAAGTTCATGAATGGGTGCCCTGTCACTCGGACGCGCCTTTTTCGACGGCATTCTCCACGTCTGCGGTTGGGAGGTGCATGACGCCTCCTCTTTTCTGTTCATATAAATGGCAACGGCAGCGCAATGCTTGCAGTTGCCAGCCGCGCCGTACCGAATCACAATAACTCAAAACAATTACACTCCTGATCGCGAAATCACATGAATCACCCAAGCATGCGTACAGAGTGACCGCCCTATTTTGCACCAAAGAATTGATCACTTAGTCCATCTTTACGACATGCAAAATGCCCCGTAGTGCATACAGTGCAGTACGCGGTATTCAACGTCACTGTCGCTGAGATGTAAGTGTCTCCTGTACAGTACTTATCGATTCAAACACGGAATTTTGCAACCGCGGGTCATTTGCCAGCTGCCGCATGCATGGCTTTTTGGCATTGAGCGAACGGTAAACTAGGGCTCGAACGCAGATTAGTAAATGCAAGATTTTTGGGCAAGTTCAAATGATCGCGTTTGAACCAAAGAACACCGTCGTACAATTCATTCCTTCGCCAATTAACCAGCCAAGCCGGCGCGGCGCAGTCGCGCCTCCGCGGCTGTGACAGCTCATCTTCGCTGTCTACCAAATGCAAGCGAAGTCAATTCGCCAAGGCGGGACAAAACGGCAATCTTTAGGATTGAAATGGAAGCGTGCGCTCTACTTACCCGCAAAAATAGTTGTTTCCCTTGTTGAGAATGACGTCACGCACTTAAAACAACGCCGTCTGTCTCCTTCACTTCATAAACGTGTCCAACATCGTACAACTTCTCGCCTTTCAGAAGCACAGATTGACGGAAATACTCTTCCAAGCGCTGCACAGGTTTGAAGCCGCACAGAACTATTGTCGACATTTTGCGCCATCCGAAACTATGCAGGCAGCTGCATTGAAACACACCGCCTCAGCACGCCGCGCCACTCCCCGGCCGACCCGCCGGTTAGAATTTTTGCCACACAGTGGCGCTAGTAGTACTGCTCCGTCGCGCCGCCTGTTCAGTGGGCGAAGGCTATGGTGCTCGACTGCCGTCTTGAAGGTCACGGGATCGAATCCCGGGCACAGTGACCGCATCTTCGATACAAGTAAATTAGAGGCCCATTTACTTAAATTCAGGGCCTGTTAAGGAGTCCCAGTTGGCTGAAATTTCTGGAGCCCTCCACTACGACGTCCCTTATAATCATATCATGGTTTCGTGACGCTGAATCCCAACAATTGTTATTATTAATTATTATATCTGTACCGGATTAAAAAGAAAAAAAAAATCCGCGTGATGATGGAATTGTGTAAAAAAGGCCTGGGGTGCAGCCTCACTGGCGACCACTGTCAGCAATGCACTCCCTCACCAGAGCAGGATTGGCCACCCTGGTGCAGTACTTGGCCACTACCTCCCACATGAATACACCAATTAACCCTCGGCCCTCAGTCCCCAGCGGCTGCGAATCAACTGACCAAGGCGGCGGTCAGACCTGCGACGCAGCGGAGGGTGCTAAAAATCTCTGGGTCCGGACAGGCCGCCATTGGAATCTGAACTTGGCTACGTTTAACGCCAGAACTTTATCTAGCGAGGCGAGTCTAGCTGTATTATTCGAGGAATTAGAGGGTGCTAAATGGGATGTAATAGCGCTCAGTGAGGTTAGGAGGACACATGAGGCTTATTCAGTGCTGAAGAACCGACACGTCCTATGCTATCATGGCTTAGCTGACAGAAGAGAACTAGGGGTGGGGGTTCCTTATTCATAAAAATATAGCTGGTAATATAGAGGAATACTATAGCATTGATGAGAGGGTGGCATGTATCGTGATTAAGTTTAATAAGAGGTACAAGATGAAGGTGATACAGGCCTACGCGCCTACATCAAGCCATGATGATCAACTGGTTGAACGATTCTACGAAGACATAGAATCAGCAATGAGTAAGGTAAAGACACAGTATACTGTACTGATGGGCGACTTCAATGCAAAGGTAGGCAAGAAGCAGGCTGGAGATCATGCAGTTGGGGAATATGGCATCGGCTCTAGAAACGCCAGAGGGGGAGTTACTAGTAGAATTCGCAGAACACAATAATTTACGAATCTTGAATACCTTCTACAGAAAACGGGCTATACTCGTAAGTGGACGTGGAGGAGTCCTAATGGCGAAAACTAAAAAATGAAATAGACTTCATAATGTGTGCCCACCCGGGCATTGTACAGGATGTGGAAGTAGTTAACAAGATCCGATGCAGTGACCACAGAATGGTAAGATCTAGAATTCACCTAGACTTGAGGAAGGAACAGCAGAAACTGATACGCTAGAAGCCGATTAATGAACTAGCTCTGAGAGGGAAAGTACAGGAATTCAGAGTTTCACTTCAGAATAGGTACGCGGCTTTAACCGAGGAAACCGACCTTAGCGTTGACGCAATGAATGATAATCTGACTAGTATCATTAAGGAGTGTGCAGTGGAAGTTGGGGGGTACATTCGTTAGACAGGACACTGGTAAGCTATCCCAAGAGATGAAAGACCTCATTAAGAAATGTCAAACCATGAAAGCCTCAAATGCAACAGACAAAATAGAGCTGGTGGAGCTTTCCAAGTTAATCAATAGGCGTAAAGTAGCCGACATAAGAAAGTATAATATGGAGAGAATTGAGTATGCTCTAAAGAACGGAGGAAGCCTCAAAGCTATGAAGACAAAACTGTGCATAGGCAAAAATCAGATGTATGCATTAAGGGACAAGGAAGGCAAGGTCACAACCAATATGGATAGAATAGTTGAGGTAGTGGAAGAGTTCTACAGAGATCCGTACAGCAGCCGAGACAGTCAGGATGATAACGTAAGAAGCAATAATAGCCCAGAGGAATCTGACATCCCACCAGTATTGACAGGAGAAGTAAAGAAAGCCCTTAAGGGAACGCAAAGAGGCAAAGCCGCTGGTGAGGATCAGGTAACATCAGACCTGTTGAAAGACAGTGGAGAGATTATGTTAGAAAAACTGGCCACCCTGCATACGAACTGTCTCTCGACAGGGAGGATACCAGATTCTTGGAAGAATGCCAACATCATCTTGATCCATAAGAAAGGGGACGTCAAGGACCTGAAAATTACAGGCCCATCAGCTTACTGTCCGTTGTCTACAAGCTATTTACAAAAGTAATTGCTAACAGAATTAATACGACATTAGAGTTCAATCAATTAAAAGACCAGGCAGGATTTCGTACAGGCTTCTCAACAACAGACCATATTCATACTATTAATCAGGTGATAGAGAAATGCGCGGAATACAACCAACCCCTATACATAGCCTTCATAGATTACGAGAAGGCATTTGATTCGGTGGAGACATCAGCAGTCATGCAGGCACTGTGGAATCAGGGCATCGACGAAGCCTATATAAACATAATGGAAGAAATCTACAGCGGATCCACAGCCACTATAGTCCTCCATAAAGAAAGCGACAGAATCCCAATAAAGAAGGGCATACGGCAGGGAGACACGATCTCTCCAATGCTATTCACCGCGTGTTTACAGGAGGTTTTCAGGGCCCTAGATTGGGAAGAGTTAGGGATAAGAGTTAATGGAGAGTATCT
>JALIZH010016633.1:0-63408 GCA_030522465.1 Rhipicephalus appendiculatus
ATTTTAATAACGGCCGGATTTGTGGACGAGATATATCGACCCAGTTCGACAGAGAAGCGGGAGACATATGTGCAGGAGGGACAGATGGGGCCGAGCTGGGGACGCAAACCGGAAACCGGAAGGAGAGCTGCGCACCGCAGATAAATCGGGCTTTCCATGGTAGCCGTGGGACATCTATTTATATAGCTCACACTGGACACGCGCTGCCGATATATTGGAGAAGCTATTGCTTCGACCGAAGCAGCAAAAACACAAGGAAGAAGTACCTGTGTACGTACCGAGGTGGGGACGCCAAAGCAGGAACCGGGAACCTTAGAAATGAACGATAAGAAACGTGATTATGGAGAACAGAGGTTGTCATAGTTGTTGCATAGCACACGCAGTTTTTCTACATATTGTCTTTATCCTCCTTTTCTCTTCCACAAAACCTCTGTGACTATGCAACTACGTTTGCCCGTCAGTATGATTCTCATTCAGGCGGCGAGGGTTTTCGTGACTTCGATGTTTCTCTGATTGTAGACAGAACCCCCAAAAGAATTTTGAAGGAAACGAACCTCACAGTGGTACCGTGAGGCTCTTTTCGCGAATGGCAATAGCCTGAAATATAGCTCCTATTTTATTTGTGGTCGGAGGTTGTACCACGTACACCGCCAATACAAAATAAATATTTTGTGTTTCTAGTTCACCGTTGCAAGCCCATTCCTTCAACAGCGTGATCAGCATATTGCACATAATTTCGGCCTTACAGTTGGGTACTACCCTTCTTCGCAAAATTACGATTATTTATGGCGTAGTGGGTACCCTACAGCTGTGATTGCTTAGGTTACTTCAATATAGTTTACAAGGTGCTCCAGAAAGGCCGCTGTTCCAGATTTCGCTGTGGACTGTGCTGCGTGTGCCGCGCGGACGCGGCCTCTTTTTGTTTTAACTAGTTTTATATACTTCTTTTCTTTACGCCTTGCATCAATTAATCACTAAATGTTTTGTTGCTCTCCAAAGGGTACTCAATGCGATAACAATCATGAACATTTCAAGACAATTTTCACTAGCGCCACGCTTTTGTGTGCGTAGATTTGTGCTTAAGTATGTCATAATAAAATATCAAAGCCAGAAAAAGCACGTTTTATAGTCGTGTATGATTCATTCCTCACTTTCGTATTTCAGTGCATAAATACCCAATCACTGAAGCTCCTATATTGACGAGTGTTCTGTCTAGAAAACGTGATCTGCTCACCAACGGCAACTTGAACGCGTGGCCGTTCTCGACTTAGTTGCACTTCCCAAATTAACTGTATCCTATGCAAATTTACTCATCCTTATCAAGGCCTACTGAACTGCTACACATACTGTATCGTTGCTTTCTCTCGCTGAATAGCCTACCTAGTTCGTCGTTTTCAGTGCTACACTCGCAATTACACTCAGTGATTCGTGTCTAGTGCCATTTTGCATGCGCTGTAACGATGCCGTCGAATTCAAATATGCACACATGCAACACACAAACTTTTTGGGTCATTAGGTTCTAGCACCGCAGCTATTGTTCCAGCTTGGGCAGCGCTCATCTTTATAGTAAGAATACGTCTCGCACATCGGTCGGCCGCCAAATAACGGCTGGCGTTTTCTTTCTGATGATGTCGCGTTTATCTACCTTATTTTCTGTCTGTTGCTGCTTCCTTTCGCCTCACGTACGTATTTCTTGCGCATCACAGTATTGACCGTTATCTTCCCTACGGATTCTCGCATTCTGCATTCGCCGTTCAGATAATTGCCCCTGATAAAAACGAGGCAACGTAATTAGCCTCATCTAGCAAGTTTTTTTTTTTTTGCCGCTCGACGTACACCGGAGGTTGCTGGCTTCACGCACACATAGCCGTTGATTCAGCATGCAAGCACGCGTACATTTTTATTGCATCCCATTTGGGACGTTTTTACATTGAACAGTGTGTATTTTCGCTACGATCCTCCGACAAGAAGCATTTTATTCTGACAGTCTCGGAAATAAATGCGATCTCGCATGGTTCCGGTGAGTTGCATCGTATAATGGCTTCATTAGTCGGGAGTGTATGTCATTAGGAATAAATAACGCCGTTCTCGTTAGATTTGGTTGTATGTTCCTCTGTTAGCCGGTGAAAGTGTAAATTCTGTGTTCTCGCTCATAAAGAAAAACTCTCCGAACAATTTGGGATGTGACTTCCATGCTTTTTGTGAGCCATACTAAAAGCGTACGTCCTTTTCAGTGTCTAAGCGTGTCTACAAGTGAGAAATTTTGCGATTGCGCAAAGATTTATCACGCTTAAACGAAAATTTTTATGAGGTGACAGGTTGGTGGAATACAGTTGGTAGCATCTGACTAACATACTGGTAGTTTAAGTGGCCGTGCGCTTTCTTTCGTAAGTTAACATACTCATTATCATTTCGATAGATCCGTGAACTAAACAAAACGCCTCGAACAATAAAATGATACAAATAGAGGTCCTCCTAAGAAGACACCAGAGCAATTTTCAAAACGGGCTTCACTAATGGCACTAATGGCAATGCATCACCGCTGAGCCTGCTATTTTGCCGTAATGATATGTAATTACATCAAGCATCAGTAATGTCAGCGTACTAAATACATTCATTACAAACCTATAAACAGCGGACAGCGCATGTCTTAGCTACAGCATCTGAGTCATTGTGGTGTCTGTGCATACTTTTTTTTTCTCCGAGCAAGACTCATTAAGAAAGCGTAATATTTAAAGTAGCTTCCTCACGTCTCTGAGAAGTCTTAAGTCCTTATTTAAAGAATTCATGTCAAATGGAGGTAAGTTTGATTAACAAGGCAAACTCGCTTTTTGCGCAAGTTGCCGCAAACTCGAGGTGTCCAAGACTGGGTGGAAAAACTCAGCCAGTTGGTTAAGGCGTCAGCCAGTAATCAGTCAGCAGGTTTCAGTACTGAAGCACTCGATGTCAAGTCTTCAGCAGCCAAACCCAATAAGCGTATAAAGTGTGGATGCTAACTTACGCACCTCGATATCTCCTTGCGACTGCACACACACAAAAAAACAAAAACTTAACATAGAACGCGTAACAATGTTTTTTTTTTTTTCGGTTTTGAGCAACGCCATAGATGTATGTGTTTTATAATTTAGGTCGCCAATGACCACCAATGCTTGTTCGTTTACTGCAATAGACATTTATTCAGTCAGTTAGATGTCACTGTAGTCGGCCTGGGCCAGAACAAATAAAGAACCTCGAGAATGCTTCTAACGCTCTAATGCTGCTCTGTACCCCCCCCCCCCTTCGACCCCCATTTTCTTTCTGTAAATCACTAAGCGGTGTTGTGGGTTCAGGACTATGACGTGTAGTATGAACCTTATGTTATAACAAACGGACTGTCCTAACTTTTTATAAAAGAATGGTTACTCCAAGGGGAAAAAAACGGGTGTATGGCAGAAGACGCATTTGGGTAAAAGCAAGAAACTATACGACACCTAAGTACACCATGGTGGTAGCACTATAGGCTAACGCTCACTTTCTCACACGGCAATGCTTTCTTTGTAAAGGGTTTTCTCACCGGAACGACGCCGTCGGGAGCAGTATTGATCTGAGGAGGACGCGATACGGTGGCCAGAAATATGAAATCTGTGCTATCCTGTATGAATGGCCCTCCACGCCCATCGCGGCAAATATGTCCGCCCATTCCGGTCTTTTTTCTTAGTGCATGCATTCACTCCTTTTTTAGTGTCGCCTATTTTCTATTGCAAGATATTCTCTACTCACAGAAACTCATCCCGCCATTAAGGGCGCCCGTGAATACACTTTCTTCCACATAATGTATCCGGCATAATGGTTCGCCCCCCTCCACATGCTTCAGCTTATGAATACTTTAGGAGTCACACTTTCCTTGGTGTCCAAATGGACATAAATCTGCGCTATGTGAACAGTAAAGGTGAATGTTTTCTTGATGGCGTCTTCGGAAATGAGCACTTTAATGCTGTACGTTTGTGTATCATAGAAAGGTTCCTGCTTACATCTTTACGGCTGCGATTTTAAAGCAAAGCTTTAGATTATAGAAACGAATGTCGCAGCTTACTATGGAACTGAATGTGAGATGGCTTCCTTCTCACCTAAAATACAGCAACTAAGCACGCACTTCATTTTAGGGGCTGAACGAAATGAAGTGATCAGAACAATTCTGATCATTCCAGAAATATTTTATTGGCCTACAGCTGAAGCCTACTTGGTATTTTCAATTGTAAATTGCTAAAAAAAACTGTGTATATTTCTCGACAGGTCGGACTCATCAGGGTAACACACACACACACACACATTTTATATATATATATATATATATATATATATATATATATATATATATATATATATATATATATATATATATATATATATCGTGATTTAACGTTGTAAAAGACCATCGGAAGACAATTCAATTTTCACGTTAATATGAAAGAATCCTGTGCACGTATAAAATTTATCGAGACTTGATGCAACCCTACACATTGATAGATACTTGAACACGCATACGTTTTTTGTGACTTTTTTGGTACAGGGTACTTTGAAAAATCGCTAGCTACTTTGCTAGCTCGTATTAACGACTGGTAGTTGTAAGTATACACAACTGTAAACTTATGTCATAAAGTTTCCAATTACGCGTTTCATTGGTGCATTCAGTTCGGTTGAATGGTGTGTTGTGTGATATGTTCCTGAGCACATAACTAAATTATAGCGGATGAGTTCAAAACATTGTAAGCTTTGATTTTTTTAACTGTTCGACAAAAAATCACCCAGTAGAAGCCAGCAGCAAAAACAAGCACAATACAACAGTATTCAGAGGTGTGCTAGATGGCTCTTCATTATAAAAAGAATAATTAGGAGAGCAAGCAAGACAAAGGCGAACCAAAATAAAAACGAGCGGTTATCACAACAAAAAGGTTGAAGTGTTCTGAAAGCGCCACGTCCAAAATAAGCCGTAAAGAAGTTTACACAATGAGACCATCCCATAATTAACAAGCAAAAAGGATCTTGCTGAAACCTGGCTTGAATATCATTTTTTATATAATAAAACATAAACGGAAACTAAAGCTACGAACTCTTTATAAGGAAAAGTGAGAAGCATTTGCTGCTCTAACATTATCGACTTCTTAGTTTCTTATTCAACGAGCTTCTATTCTCTTTCGTCTGGGTCTGCCAGATGTCGACAGCGCACTCAATTATTTCGGCTGACTTGGCGGTGTCTCCGGAAGGCACCGCTTAATCACGTCTGCGCCCGCTTTCGTTTCTTTTCCGGGGAAACCGAAACAGTCCTCGCCTCTCTTCGGTTCCACACACCTAGCGCATGAATGCCCTCACTCCATCCGCACCTGTTTATCTTAGCTCACGTCACTCCCTGTTGGTTCAACAGTGAAAGAATCGTTACCCGGACATGCAGGGCCTGTTAGCAAACGTCTTTAATGGGCGGACGCCTCTCAAAGTCTCGTCGTTCGTTCTAATCACGACACTTAGCAAAAAAAAAAAAAGATGGACAATTTGTAAATTCCAAAATGTGTTTGGAGAACGCCTGTTCCCTTTGAAACGGTGTTGGTCAAAATGGAACGCGATGCGCGCGTCTCCCTTCTTGCATGATTGGACACGCTGGGCACAGCGATGCTACGCCAGCAAAGCGCGAGCGCTGTAGAGTCCGACGCGATGAGCGGCCGACGCGATCGACGTCCGTTGGCGAGCTCCGGCGGCCAACTGGCACCGTGCCAGGGCAAGGACGGAGGGATGGACGGACGGATGAACGTGAACATGAGGCATTAAATGCTTTCGCCTTAATAGTGAGCCATTAGAGGTGTGAGCAAATACCACAAGCGCAAGAGAGAGAGAGAGAAATAAACGTTTATTTGGAAACAGTGTTCCGAGCAAGGCCCGGTGTCACCCTAAGGTGGGAGGGTTCCCTAGTCCAGGAACCCTCTGGCTTCGACTGCCCTCTTGGCCCTGGAGACGAGTTGTCGCTGGTCTTCAAGGTCCTCGAGGACGAGTTTGGCCTCCCACGTTTCGGTTAGGTGGTCGTCGTTCGTTTGTGGTGCTTGGCTCACGGCCGTCTCCGGTTGCATGTTGCGGTTTGCATGGCACTGGCATTCCAGGAGCAAGTGTGCTAGGGTGTCCGGTACGCTGCAGAGGGGGGCACATGTAGCCATGCTTCGTTGGGTAGAGGCGGTGCATTAATATGCCGTGTATGTGCGTGTTGCTTTGCAAGCGTCGGATGATCACGCTTTCTTCTTTAGTCAGTTTTTGGTGGGGTGGAGGGTGCACCCGTCGCTCCAGTCTGTAGTGTTGAAGTAGCGACGAGTAGGTGTTTTGCACAGCCTCCACCTCTTCAGCCATGGGTCGGGTATCCTGTGGGTCGAGGGCAGCCCGGCTGACGTGCTCGCGGGCAGCGGCATGGGCCGCTTCATTTCCATGTAGACCCTCGTGCCCTGGGACCCATACTACGCAGGTATATGGGAGTGGAGTGCTTCGGCGTTTCATGATGTTAAGTGCATCGGCTGAGACGCGGCCCTTCGCATAATTCCTGCAAGCGGCTTGCGAGTCAGTGAAGATCACCGCGGCGTCTGTACATGTGGTGGTGGCGAGAGCAATTGCCGCTTCTTCCGCTGCTTCTGAGTTGCGTGCCTTGACCGTGGCCGACGCTAATTCTCGGCCTCGAGAGTCTACGACCACAAGCGCAATGCGGCCTTTTATGGCGCTAGCACCTAGTGACATAGTTCAGCACCCGATTCATCGCCGGCTGGGGTTGTCCATAAATTGCAGAACAAAGTGCAGAAAAAAAACTTCTCGAACGAAAAGATTAGCATTTGTACAAAAAAAATTCGAACAAGTGTCATATAGTACCCAGACAAATAAAAAGAACGAAAACATCAATAAACAATAGGTAGGCGGCGCGTAGACGTTCGCGTGCTTATTTCGGGGGGGGGGGATGAGCCGAGCGCCATCACGTGACTCTGCTCACCAATAGGTACACGTAAACCTTATGGTCTGTGCTCGCTTGAGCGCTCTGGTGGAAGTGTGCACGAATGTCAGTGTGTTTAGTTTTGTTCAGGAGGCTTAGTGGTAGCAATATAAGCTTGAGAACCGGAATTTAGGTTGACGTTTATTGTTTCGAACGGTGATGTTTTTACAGCAGTATCTTGTATCTTTGAATGCACGATACATAATTGAATGCATCGGAAATGCAGATACAGATACTCGTTTTGCGAGAGGTATCGCGATATAGATACAACATATCCAAAGAGTATCCACAATAGTATCGAATATACATGTATCTTCGATATTGTTTAGCACTGGAACCAGCTGTGTAGATGCGATAAGCAGCAGCAGCGTCATGAAACTGTTGCTGTGGCGTTGGTGCGTTAGAGGGCGCATTCGTTCACGCTAGACGCTGAAGCCGAGAAGCGCGGTGAATCCCTCCTGGCGTTACGTCGTTCCTCTCCGCGTGTACCACGTTGTTGCCCCTGGGCACGTCTCCCCAAACCTCAAAAACGTTGTGTTGTCGGGATAGTCTTACTCTCAGTTGACACAGAGTTTTCTTTCATGGTTTCTTTTTTTACGACGCGGTGCGTTCACGAGTTTCTCAAAAAATGGCGACTCTGCCTTAATGGAGTTTTCTTTGGTTTTCACGTTTGTTGCTGGCAGTCTTAGGTTTGCTCAGTTTGTTTCCGTGGGCCTTAAATAGAGTAACCGTTGAAGAAACACGCAGAGCTAAATATTGTAGGTAAGAAAAACCTTTCCATGCTCTGTTGGTGGACAGAAAACAAATGGTGTAGCACTAAGTCGCGCAAGGCTGGCCCACAGCAGATCTGGTGGGCACCTTGTTGGTTCTGGCTTGGCTTGGCTTTTACCCTTTCCCTTCCCTCTCTTCCCCCCCCCCCCCCCACCCCTTGCTATACTATAGTATTAAAGACAGCACGTTTCAGCTTCTGTTGTTCACCCTCTGTACAGAGTGCTTGACTGGGGATTGAACGCGAGCTGGTTCATGACGATGAGAATTTTCTATTTACGACACATAGCAAACCTCGAGCGTAACAGCTCTGTTGTAAAATATTAGCGGACATGACAGATGGCCTAAATGATCCTCAAAAATTACAAAATATCAAAATATCGGGGGGGGGGGGGGGGGGGGTGCAATGTCATCCCCATACATTGACATAATAGGGAGGGGGGGGGGGGCGCTGGGACGAACCTTCGCCCCCCCCCTGGAGGAGAACCCTGCGCACGCCTATGGGCATTGTAGAATAATTTTAAACGGCCGTTACGCGCAATGTTACGTTTATTTCCTTGCAGCACGGTTGAATGGCGGTGCGCACGGGGACCGGTTACGCAATCGCGCTCTAATCTTGAAGGCTAAGCTAAAGCGCCATTGCGGCTGTTAATCTTCTCCTTTGTGTTGTCGAATAATGTTGCCACTTCAATCTTAATTCTGATAGGCCACGTGCACAGCTGCTCATGTTCTGCAGGATCACTTCTCCAGGTGCATTCTCTGTTGGCCTTAAGACCATGCTCCATATTCTAGTTTTCTTAACACAATCTTTCAGCCCTATATGCACCCACTACGGCTGCTCCAAAAATGTGTTGCTGAATCTTTTTTTCAGCCAGAAGCCTGTATAGCATCGTACTTTTGTGACAGCACGTATAGTGTACTAGTACGTGTGTGCAAGCGCGTGTGGTACGTGGCTTGTAAGTCTGGAAAGAAAAAGAAAACCTATTTTTTTGTTTTCGAGCGTTCGTGCTGGTGATCGAGAGTCATCATCAGCAGAAATGCACTGTGATCACCGGCAGCCATGAGCACCTGCAAGCGCGGGCTCATGATAAAAGCCATTTCATAGATTTCTACTAAGTGACGAATAAGAGTTAGAAAAACTAAAAACGAAACGCCGTCATTTTTACACTACCAAGTAGTTTCCTTACTTCCTTTTTTTTTTCCTGTATTGGATGAAATATTTGCAGTGGGAGACTGAAATAGACACTAAGTGTAAAAGAGATTTGGGACGCCTCATCGTAGACGTCATTCTATCGTTGCGCATCACGATGCTTTTGCACCACACCCTGCGTCGGCTTCGAAAGGAGAGTGAAATTGACTTTCGAAAAAGGCCATTCTGCTTTCAACACACGAGGATCTCCTTTGATATCAAGTGTAGTCGATTCAAATCTCTTTTTACTGTGGGAAGAAAGCAAGGACCAATGACAGAAAGGAAAGCAATCAAAAACACTAAAGATTTCATTGCAAGTAGGAGCACGTCTTTTCAACTGTAACCGCAGAACCCATACGCGTGTATGCGCACACAGAATCCAATATAACTTTGTTTTTTTTTATGTAGTTTTCAACCTGCCAGCAATTTCAACGTTAGATTCCTAAGTTCTTGCTGATTGGGGTCCTGTCAAAGAGCAATATCGTACTTTCACGAAAGGTGGTCCGATACTCGTTATTGAAAAAAATTTCGTCAGATAAGACGACATGATTATCTTTCCATATGTGTCGAAATTTGATAAAAATTGAATTGGGGTTGTTTTATACTTATGGCTTCAATGCAGCATCACTTTTTGCAGCATCAGTAAAGGGCAATATATATGGGGGAAATGTGCAAGACTAGAACACGCCCCGGGTTTACCTATCGGCCAAATGAGTGCTAGTCGCAATACAGATATTGCGAAATTCAGTTATACAATACGACACTAATGGGGCAATACTCCCCCTAATGAAATGCACTTTCAAATAATTGTTATTTTTTGCTTGAACGACTGTGTTGATTTATTTCGACAACGATGTTGGCGTTTTTACTTTTCTTCAAGTTTGGTGGCGGTCGCTCACCAGACCGTAAAATCAAGCCATTCAGTATAGTTTCCCATTTCCTCTATGCCTGAAATACCTAGTACTAACAAAAATAATCGGTGCCTCTATGAACACCATTTAACCATAAATTTCAATTTAGAGTGCACTTTGAGACCGTTATTCATGTTAACGGATAACAATGACTGTTCGGAACTCTATGGGGCTCAACCTACTCCTTTAGTTCCATCAGCTTGCGGAAAGCAACCGCTAGCAGCAGTAAAACTGGACGCGGCGGCCAGCATACGCCGCCGCGCTGACATGCGCGAGCGTTTAGCGAATGCGAAGCCGTGAAGAGACTTCAGGGGGAAAAGGAGAGTGAAGATCAAAAGAATGTAAAAATGTGATGTGCACGCCATACACACGGAGTCCGTACAGTAGTATACATTGTACTGGTATGTAACATTCGCTGCAGTATTTGTGAAGCTACCCCATTATACCCTCGTTGGTTTCCTGCCGCTTCCTAATCCTTTATGGCGAGCTTTTCAGGTCGACTGGTCTATCTTCCTATCAATAAATCTTCTTATGTCTTTCTCTCTTCCTTGTACGCCGGCTATTATTGTATCTTACCGTGCACCACGAACCGCGAGCACCCAGGAGCGCACCACGCGGAAAGCGAGCTTACCACCGCAACGTTCGGGCCAATTACCGGCATCGAACCAGTGGTCCGAATCCCTCCTGCTAACAATACTGCAGTGGTCCCGAACAACTTGGTTCATTGCCCAACCCTAGCGGATTCAAGCTTCAGTTAACCTTCCAGTCACAAGTAAACGTGCTAAGAAGAAGCCAGCGGAGGACAAGCAGAGGCATGACAGAATAACGGCTAAAAGAGGGAAAGATAGAGGCGGACGAAGCCGCGATGCACTCTGAGCGACAATAAGAAGCGAAGCGGAAGTGAATTGGGCAGAACCACTGGAAGGGTGAAAGAAACGGCTGCTTCGGCCGGTGCGCGAGAAGGCGTCAACCTCAGCGGCTCACGGCGCGAGAGCACGCCAAATTGTCGTCGCGGGGGCGGTGATGAGGCCGTAGCCCGCAACCGCCGGCTCTCGCGGCTCTAGCTACGGTCGATGCCTGCGTGCTGTCCGAATATTTCGCAAAGCACTTTGTCTTTTGCTGTCGTCCCATCAAATTGCCTCCGTAGATGAATTCCCGGCGCCTCCCCCACAAGAACGCCCACCGATTTTCACGAAAGACACGAACACTGATCTCTTTTTATTTGTTATTTTTCGCTTCGTGATGCTTCATTTATAGCCAAATACTTTAGTTATCTGATGTAAAAGTATTCGAAATCTGATTTAGTGACGTAATAATTTTGTAAAAAAATGGGAATTCCCGTTTTGATATTTACCTGCGTGACGTGGTTGTGCTTTCAGACAATGAACACACCTGTTCGATGCCGTAAATTCCACGAATGTAAGAGCGCTTACTGCCCGATACTGTGCAAATAAATTTTACAGAGTTATCGGTAAGGGGTTTGTGCGCAGTAAAAAAAAGAGGCCGATGCTGTCGTCGTGCTGGTCTACGGCGCATACCCGCAACGTTTAAGGAGTTCTAGATTGTGCGAGATACGGTAGCTTGTGTAGCCTATCATCAGGCCAGCTCGGCTGTCTGTCCCACATCCGGCAGACAACTTCAGTAGACAACATTGGTAGACATCTTAATGCATACAATTACACAATGAACAAAACACCGTTCTTATCTTTGGATCATTTTCAATTTGTTTTATCCTGCCCGTCAATAAAAACTACCAGGTCTGCTCTCCTTTATGTATATTTATCCACTTTGGATATCAAAATCTACTTTGAAGTGAGAGCCTCTCCGGGTCCATCTTTGTAGGTATTGTTATCGTTGAGCCATGCACCCTTGCAAAAGGGAGACGTCGTGTAAGGTAGCGTTAATGCGAGGGTATTTCCCCCTATTTTACCAGTGAAGCGGTTCTTGGACGAAGCTTTCCATGCCCGGGGACCGTTGTAGATCGTAGATGGTAGTGGAAGTTAGCCACAAAAAGTGGGTAATCTCAATACGGATACGTGCCACTCCTCCCACCACTCCCCCCTACTCACTACTCCCACAACTCACCACTATGCCCACTACTGTTCCTGGCACATCTCCCACTTTAGTCCCCACTTATGCTACGTCATTCCCACTTCATCCCACTTTTTAAATGCGAAAGCATTTCTTAGTCGGGCTATGAAAGGCGTCCGTCGGTGTGCGCATCTCTCCGCTCTCACTCCCTCTCCCATAGCAACAGCTGCGGGCGCGCGCACTTATCCTCGCCCCTAGCAACTTGAGCAGGTGGTGCGGGCGGAGTAGCGGAGAGTGACTGGAGAGGAGGAGCGCGCTCTGGTGTGTGAGGGCGCTCGCATCGCGGGAGCTCGGCGGAGCTCCCGCGTGTGTGGAGAGAGTGTAGGAGAGGGTAGGTGCAGTGCTTCGCCGCTCCTTCTCTCGCCGTTCGATCTCTCTCCTCCCTACGCCCCGCTCTCCGGTCCGCTCGCTCGCACGTATATATATATATATATATATATATATATATATATATATATATATATATATATATATATATATATATATATATATATATATATAAAGAAAAAAAAGAAAAAAAAAGAAAACGTAAAGGAAAAAAAAGAAAGAAAAAGTAAAAAAAAAGAAAAAAAAGCAAAAAAAAGTAAAAAAAAAAAAGAACAGGCGCTGCGCCGTGCTCCCGACCGGGCTGCAGAAATTAGGCGCCTTTTCCTTCTTCGAACCACAACCACCATATATAAATGGAGTGAAGCGCGCGCGAAATGCATTCGCATTTCCTCACGATTCCCTCCGGGGAGGTGGGGGCATTCTCATCTTCTCTTTCTATATACACCTTCGTTCAGTTTAGCATTCCAGGTGTGAGCTCCTGGCGCCCTGAACTAAGGGCTCCACCCAACGAGGACGATCCTTTAGGCCTGCTTATATAAACGTTTTTTTTTCTCTCTCTCCTGGTATCTAACCCGCAAACACAATGTGGATATCTGTCTTTTTCTTTCTCTTGGTTATCGCAGGTTGCCTGTGGCCCTCAGAACATCATTTTCTTTTCACTATGAATACGGTGTCTTTCGTTCTCGAAAATCATATCAGCAAAACTGCATTATGGTAAGTGAGTGAACATGAGCGCCTGTGATTATGGTAATGATGTTTCGCTTAAGGACATTCTACATGTCATGGTTCTCCCGATGCATAGCCGAGATGTGTTCTTAGGTAGCCAAGTGGAGCCCCTTACGGGGACATTGACATCGCAAAAAACAAAACAAAAACAGGAGAAACACCATTCCAATTACGACGGAAAGGAGTTATGTACATCCCAGAAACACGAAAAACGTTTCGAGCAAACTTGCTCATCAATTGCTCATCAATGATTTCTGCCCGAAGAATAATGGAAGATAATGTGAGAGCAATCAAGCAGGAGTGTTGTAGAGGCTATGCCGGGGTGAAGCGTACGGCTTCTCTATGTCTGCATGCATACTGATTCGAAATGATTTGTAAGTATATTATGACAAATACACTGCGGAAGATGCCCGCTTATTATTTTCATGATAAGACCTAAGCATCATTTTCATGAAATGAAGTAGGCGCAAAACTCACCACTATGGTAAGTACATTGTATAATGTGCAATTGAAGCTGTGTGTAATCCTAAAATGCCTCTCTACGTAAATAATAATAATAAAAACCTGGTGTCACATGCAAATAATTAAGTCCGTTACCGTCTTGGGTAACGTTGGGGGGAGCGTTGAATGTTTCGGCAGTGGGCGACAGAGTTAAAAGGATACGGCGCAGAATTCCCACGTCCCTGTCGCTTAATAAAATTAGTTATATTTCCTTAATTTCTAAGTTATCGTGCAGGTTTTTAAAGGAATATAGTCTGGTACAAGGGGAACCAGAGGGAGCGGTAGCAAACCAGACGTCCGTCTGATTACCCTCGCCGTCTTTCCTTGTTTCCCTGCCCCTTGGAAGATAATCGTGTGACCATACCTGGACACTGTGGATTGGCAGGCAATGAGCTAGCTGATGCTGCAGCAAAAGCCGCTGTGGATAACGGCGCCGTTCACGTACAAATACCGTACTCGCGAGGTGACGTGGACGCTTTGATGAGATCACTTATGCGAGGGGGGCACAGCAACTTACTGGTCTAACCCAGATCATTGGTACAGGCGTCTGCGGGAAACAGACCCTCGCATGACTTTTCGCCTCCCGGCTAAAATAAACCGAAACCACGCCAGTTTGCTACACAGGATTCGACTGGGCGTCGCCTTCACACGACGCTACGCGCACCTTATCGGCCGTGTGGACAGCCCGGACTGTGAGCACTGCCGTGTAGATGAGACTTTTACACATCTGTTGTGCGACTGCCCTTTATACGTGTCTCAACGGAATGCGCTCGCTTCAACATTGACAGGCATCGGTGTGGCAACACTAAGTGAGACTGCAATTCTGTCAGCAATGTGCGACCAGACGAAGTCAGCAACTGCTATCGCGGCTGTGATAGCTTTTCTAAAGACTACAGGACTGGACAGCGTGCTTTAGCGAAGCCATTTTGTTAGGTGGTTTTTGTATGTACGCACAACTTTTTTCTCTCTCCATCATCACCCCTCATCACTCTTTTTTCTCCCCTCTCCCTTATCCCCTGTGCAGAGTAGCAGGCTAGAGCGCACTAGCTCAGGCCGACCTCTCTGCCTTCCAATAAATTATCTCTCTCTCTCTCCCTGCCCCTCTATCTCTCTCTCTCTCTCTGTACACGCACACACACACAAACGCACACGCACGCACACGCACGCACGCACGCACACACACACACACACACACACGCACGCACACGCACGCACGCACGCACGCACGCACACACGCGCACACACACACACACACACACACACACACACACACACACACACACACACACACACACACACACACACACACACACACACACACACACACACACACACATATATATATATATATTTTCTTGGGTTTCCTATTTCGCAACTCGCGCATAAAATGGTGGTCGGGCAAGCACAACCCTCCCCCCCCCCTTTTTTTCTTTGCCTTGAGCACAGCCTAGTTGGCTTGTTGCACACATTTTTTTTTTATTTCAGGCTATAGCACTCTCTGTCGAAAAAAAAAAACCATACAGTGCTTTTCCATACGCAACCTTTAACATGGCCGTAATGGTGGTCCTCAGGCACGAATCCCTATTAGCCGTAATGATACGGGCTCGTGAGAATATTGCTTCTACCGTGCGTTCTTCGTGCAATCCGGTATTTTCAAAAATAGTTTTCTGCTCTAAGAAAGCTGCAAGCGCTAATGTGGCCGTCTTGAATGGGGCAACATAGATGTGCGGGAAGAATGCTTGCGGTAGTTTACAAATAGCACATTGCCTGTGCAACGCCATGGGTTAAACACTCCATATTACCGACACTTAGCAAAGCGTAAAATGCTTAGGTAATGGGAGAGCGATACGCACGCTAAGCCGTTGCGGAACACTATTCAAAAGCGCTTTGATACAACGTATTTTGAAAACAGCGATTAGTTCGTAGTTCAACTGATTGATCAAGGTGACCCGAAGAGTAAAGAAGCAGCACGAGTGACTGTGCATGTGCGAGTCGCATAAAGCAGTAGAACGAGATGACTGGCGTGAAGCCGCTGGCCGTTGTTTTCAGATGCCGCAATGTTTTACAGAACACAGAACACATGGACGTTTCCGTCTTGAGCTAAATTACAAAAATGGCAGATGCGAACGACACCCAGAACAGTCATTGCGTTCCTCGCGGGCGCAGACGGACAACATTATATATTAGGGGCGGAAGCTTCTAAGGGTGTGGGTCTGTCCCTCCTCTGTAGTTGTAGTAGTAGGTAGGTACGTAGGTAGATAGCCACGTATAGTGGATTATACCCACTCCACGTGATAAAGATGACGATGACGCAGTATAGTGGAATGTACCCACTACACGTGATAACGATGAAGTATAAGCGCGTTCCAATATAGTGGAATGTACCCACTACACGTGATAAAGATGACGATGACGCAGTATAGTGGAATGTACCCACTACACGTGATAACGATGACGATGACGCTGATGACCATGAAGTATAAGCGCGTTCCAGACCACACATTCTCTTTCTGCCATGGATGAAAACGATCGAGCTTCGCCCACTCATCATCATTCACTTCGTGGATATGGCGCGATTTTTTTTTTTTTGCTATGAAACGGGGCGTGACACGCTCTGTGTTTAGAACTCTATAGCTTCGTAGCAACATACGCTAGGCATCGCCCACCTGACGGAGCCAGTGGTAGGGGTGAGATGGCTCAATCCCTTCCCTCGAGGCTGTTCAATTCTGCATGTGTATATCCAACACGCACACATACAACATATATAAGGTGTGATTCAACTCTCCCCCCTCCCCCTTAAGAAAGTTTTTGGCTACGCCACTGGCACATTTAGCCATTCATTAAACATGGCGGTTTATTCATATATGAAATTTTGTGGTAATGGGATCAGGTTTGTGAATGTCTATTCAGACGTTAGTTTTGTAGTGTTTTGTGATTATCGACATCGCGATGAAAAACACCGTATAAGAGAAGAGGAGTGTCCGGAGTTATATGTATGCACCATTCTCCCTTTAACCACATTTATTAAAACAAAATAACAAACATGCCGGTTGTATTATTTCATTAATACCTTAGAATCAATAACGAGCAAGACACCTCCCATTAACTATTCCGCCATGTTTAAGGTAGCCGACCGAATATGCACTTTGTTAGATTGCCTGTATTTCTTTTACTTATCTCTATCTATTCTTAACTATATTCTTGGCTTTTAATGTATAGATGCACCATAGTATGTGCACTTACCGGTGCACGCAGCTGGTCTATACAAGCGCAAATAACCACACGACAGAACATGACGCCACGGAAGCTTCTTGAGCAACGCCCGCGAGAACGCACAACGTTATACCCACGGCTCCGAGACGGCAATAGTCTAATGCAACGTTGACGCGTAAAGAAAGCGGAGCTTGATAAGGAAGGCGCCACGGCTTTCTGCAACAGCGCCCATGACTTAGCTCAGGATTACAGCCTCACCGGGTTGAGAGCGGGAGCTCGCGCTCAGGCTACAGCGCCGGCAACACCGCCGCCGCCGCTGAGGTGTGCCACGGAACAGGCGTGGCTCCTTGCGCTGGAAGCCAGGACACTAGCGCCCTTGGGAGCAGTAAACGTGCCGTGATTACTTGTCGCAGAGATTCGCTCTACATCTTTTTTTTTTTCTCTCTCCTTTTGCGTCCGACGCGCGCGCATGTTCATCGCAAGATAAAGCTGAAACTCAAAGGTAGAGGCTGAAAATACCCTTTTTCGAACATTTTTCTTCCTCCGTTTCGTCCCCACCATACCCGCAATAGCATTTTGTCTGCCTTTTTTTTTTCTGCACGAACGATCTTTCTATCTCCCGAGCCAGGAGCGGCACAGGTTGTCCTAACCAAACATGGCAGAAAAATAAGGGCACCCGTGTGCTAACCTGAACGTCAGCTGCAGCGGCGGGTGTTGTAAAGAGAAGCAGTCCCAACGTTGCCAGAGAAACAGTCCCAACGTTCACGGCCCACGACCCCCCTCTAGCCCTTCTCTCTCGGCCTCCCATATTCAATATCTCCGGTAACCACCCCTACGACACCCTCACGACCCCACAACTCGTTCCACATCCGCCCTGCTTTAGTTTTTGCTTTATTGTTCGGTTCAGCTCTCCGATGCCGGCTCTCGGCAACAGCAGGCCCCCACGGTGAAGGGCACGTTCAAATGCTCGAAAGCCGCTGATCCATCTCTTAACGCCGGAACGGAGTTCACGCAATATCGAATGTTGGCGCTCGTGCCGAAGTACGAGAGGGTCCTACTGTAGGGATAGCGGATTTGCATGGAAATGTTGTTTGTTCTGTCATTGAAAAAGAAGGGGGGGGGGTGATCATCATCATGCCAGAATCTGATTCATTGGTCTCCCTATTTCAAAATACAAGAGTATCGTTACTTCAACGCCTGCTGGAACACTTCAACGCTGCGCTTTTGAAGTGGTGCCTTTACACTTCGTAGAGCTTTCAAACCAGATGACGAGTCATGAATTATAATTTGAACTCGTATTTACGTTATTAGTCGGCGCATAGAGACATATTTTTTAGCAGCGCATAAATTCGCATACACATGAACATAGCATGGCATATTGGGTGCTGCGAGAAATATGATTCGAAAGGGCCCTAGCAACAAGGAGCAGTGAAGAGCTTTCTGGGAAGTGGAGGAAGCATTCCAACTAGGAGCTAGCAGGAGTACTCAAGCGTTCTTTATCAAGCATTATGTAAAATAACAAGCTGTAGACACTCTTTTACTTCAAGAGCTGGCAGAAAAAACAATAAATATTATTTTAGCTGCTGACGTTATGGAAGTATTGTGCACAGAAACTTCTGATACGAAATGGTATGCTCCACACCCTTATAATAAACGGTACGCAGCATCAGCACGTCAAGATGTCAACATCAGGATGCAGACGCATGCACGTAATTATTCTGAGATAATTTCAACGTATGTAAAAGTTAGGACTAGTTTATTAAGCATTTTAATGAAAAATAGTACATGGGCCGAAAGCAAACGGCGCTTTTAAAACAATTACTGATAGCATATACCATAGCACAACGACAATATGGCCTTTGAAGTGCAACGATAAATCAGAGAAAGAACGAAAAGAAAGCACATGCGCGGTGCTAACGGTCATTTGCGAAGCCATTGCCCACTGCTGTGTGCTCCATTCCCCAACATTTGACGCGAGCGCATCCAAGTAGTGTCTGAGAAATACGAGCTCACATCTCCAGCAGTTTTCGCTACAGGATAAAGCGGCCCTGTCGGGAGCTGCCGTTAAGGGCGGTGAGGGCGCATGAAAGAGACGATGACGCACAAAAAAGCGATTAACAACAAAGGAACACAGTAAAAAGGAATAAGCACAAAACAAATGTACGCGTTAGCAAGACGAAATCGAATCTTGGCGCTGAGTGTGGTGCAAAGCGCCGGCGAGCCAAGGGCCGTGATGTATGCTCAGCGAGCGGAAAAATTCATCCTGCTGTGTGCCGGCGCACCGAGTTCTTGGTTGCTCCTGGGAGCTAGAGCTGACCAAGCAAAGCTTGCGCACATTTTGGCGGCAGCATCCACAGCTGGTTGTAGCCATGTTCCACTGCTCAGAGTCACATCACTCATATTGAAAAATGTGAGCTCACTCGCAATGAGTCCTTTTTCTTGTGTCGCCATTTCTGTCCGTATATTTCACACACTCATCTATAACTCTACTCCAAGCAGAAGCATCGAGAAAGTATGTGAAAAGGGCGAGAACTATAAAACAGAAATTGAAGTTGAGTGTGCGTAACTGTGAGCAATGGAGGATAAAACTCTGAATAAGTGAATATTGTTGTGCTGGTGGGAAATTCATCATGGGTCATTTACGTTAATTAGTTATAATTCTTGATGAGTTCACATGAAAAAAAACAGGAATGCGAGAACACTTTCGCGCTTCATGTGCTCGTCATGCGTTTGCATCCTGCATCATTAGTCTATTCAATGAATACCGGATCTATCGTTTATGTGGAATGGTCAGCAAATAGTAAAGGTGTTCGTCGTCTTGCATCCTTTTTTCCTTATTTTCAGCGCCATTTATCTTCAAATACCAGCCACTTGACCAGGCGTTGGAAGAAAAATAGGAATTCCGAGGTTTGGCATGCGAAACTGCGACATGAATATGGGCGAAGAGATTCCAGGGAAATCGGCAATCAAAGTATATTGCTGGAATCGAAATTGGTATGCACGGCACTAACGACTTGAAACACGGCATAATTATTATTCTCTTTTGTTTTAGTAAAAAAAAACTGCTAAGAGCCCGGTATGACAGTGTCATGGCACAGCAAGCGTGCCTGCTGAATGTAACGTTGACTCTGATATAAGTGTTACAGTCAAAATTACGCCGACATGACACGGATTGTAGACGCTGAAAGCAAAAGTACGTGCATTACTTAGCCCTACATATTTGAATTTTTGTCGGTGAGTACTGTACCTACATCACAAGAGAGAGAGATTTCGAAGTGACGAAACAAGTTTCTAGCAGAAGCTGTATCCCTTATCGCCGCCTACATTTTTTTTCTTTCTTTTTTTCGTGAACACCGAGGGGCGCCACCGTAGATTAAGTCAGGGCTTGCGTGAAAAATCGTTTTTTTGTTCTTTTTTTTGTTTTTCAAAAATGAATGCGGTGGGTGGCGCATTGAACTTTGTAGGCGCAAAACTTCTTGTAACGACGTCTTTTCGAAATAAAGCTAGCGAGACGACCTGTTAGCAATAATATCAGTAACGGAAATTCAAAAGTATAAAATGAGAAATATAGTTACAAAATTGATGGGACAACACTGGGAAAGCGCTGCTTATATCAACGCAAGGCTCGTCACTGCATTGCGCCTTGCGTAAGCGTATAACGGGTGGCTTTGGATTGAACTGAAGTTCAAGCGAAGCCTGGTGTCACGTATGAATCGATTTCTGGTTGAGCAAGCCATCATTTCTGGGCTAATTTTGATCGTCCAAAATAAGCGCAAGCGTAACACACGCATATTGCGCCTGACAGAGATTGAGGCTGCAGGGGGCAAGGAAGGAAGAAAAAGTTTTGGTAAATGAGGCGACTCGAGCAGATGCCAAGGGCCCACACAAACAGCAGCCTTCTCATATGTTTCTGCCCGCCTGTTCCAACACTGCGCCAGCCATATTTAATAAGCAGGAAGCCACGCACCGTAACGTGGAAATCGGTGTCTGAGCCACGCCTGCTTTGTTTACCCTATAGTTATCTCCCCCAGCAGTGCAAGACTTGAGGAGGTGCAGCCCACGCATATTAGCTAGGAGGCGTTGAGTTCCAGAGAGGGCAAAGTCACAAAGGAATGGAAAATCCAATTTTCGGGGCGAGATGAAGAATCTTGTTGACGAGGCAAGAGAGGAGAAAAAGCAAGAAGGAAAGCGCATAGCCTTTTAGCCACGCGTTAAAACAAATTATTAAGAGACATTGCTTTCGTCACACTTCTTTTGCATTTAACCTGATGCTTTTGATAGTGGGCGCTTCCAGGGGGGGGGGGTGGGGGGGGGGGGTGGTAGGAGGGGTTCATATATACAAACACACACACCAAACTACATAAAGGATACCTGCTCCCCCCACGCTCTTCAGGCCCGCCCCTCCTAAAATAATTCTGGCAACGCCCCTACTTCAAGCTGTGGGAGATCGCTTTTGCTACAAGCTTTTGCTAGAGTGTAGGCTAATCGAATGGCGACTTGTGGTGGCCAAGGCCACTGTTGTTCAATAGCTCAATTGTTGGAAGGTTAAGAAATAGAGAGCTTAAGATGTAGCAGAAAAAAGTATGGCAAACATTTTAAGTTTTAAGACGAAGCAAGGAAGAAAATAAATTAAGTAAACAAAACCACCGCGATTCGGCACTTGCACGCTTGTGTACACACTCTAAAAGATTGCGTAAAGTGACGTGATTAGAATGAAAAGGGGTCCTCTGACAAAGGATGGCAATTGCCGCTAACAAGCGCTGTCGTGCATGCAGGCTACGCCTTCCTTACCGCGCGCTTCGATGAAGGCGGAGAAACGACTGTTTGCGGTACGGAAGCATGGAAACAAAATGTACGGTACCAAACTAGATGGCGAGCAGGTTTGATTCTGCTGTCATTCGAGGGGAAGCGAAATGCTTGCGGACGTGATTAAAAGACCCTTCTTACACATGCGGTGGCACCCTTCGTTGTTACCGTAACTGAGTGCTCTGGGAGACAATTAAATGATGCGAGGCATGGAAAAAGAATAACAATGTTAAGAAATAAACGAAACCGCCGGACTGCTGGTTCGTACTTCCTCCATGCACAGTTTATGTTTGTGGGGTCTCTTGACAATGGATTTTATTTTTTACTTGTATGCCTTTAAATCGCTTTCAAGGGTGAAAAATTTCGAGTGTATTTTTGACAGCGTCCGCACACTTCATAACGGCGTTGCTGGCTTCGAGAAAGCTTTTGCGTCGTTTTTTCCTTTTAAAAAAATCCCATCACAGCCTGCGCATGTAGACGGCTGACAAGCTACAGTTTTCACTGTATGTTTCGCTTAGCGAGTGATGTTATAGAAAGTTATTATAAAGAAATAAATGCTAATAAAGTAGGTGTTTCTGCCCAAGGTAAGTAATGGTAACTTTGCTGGCTTCGCTGCACGGAAAGCCTTGCCCGACGCGACAGCGACAGCGGATGTCGAGTTGCAATACAGTAAGGGAGTTATGACGCAGCTTTAACTTTCGAAAGCAGCTATTCTTGAATGCTTGTGAACTAGACAAGACTTAATTGATTTTATTTGCTGCTGCTTGTACTTAGCGTGCGAGTTTTTCGTAGACAGCAGGCAATCAGAGTAAACAAAGATCGACATTATTTTAACCCAGTGTTCACACCAATCACAGTTGAAGAAAAGTGAAATTTATCGCTAGTGCTTCCTGAGGTAATGCTGATACCGCGTTATCGAACTTTCAAGGTTCATGGCTTTGTTTTGATATTGATGGTTGAATTTTCGGAACAACAGATGAGTTTCAAATAGTACGCACTCCGCAACACATTACTATGTTAACCTGTTTGGATTTACTATTATCATTCCTGCTACGTAAATGATGCGTGCGGCTAATTAGAAACTTTTCGACTGCAGCCACAACCTGTAGGTATCGGTACACGTGACATAGTGCATTGCA
The DNA here is from genome assembly GCA_030522465.1 of Rhipicephalus appendiculatus. Classification (NCBI taxonomy): domain Eukaryota; kingdom Metazoa; phylum Arthropoda; class Arachnida; order Ixodida; family Ixodidae; genus Rhipicephalus; species Rhipicephalus appendiculatus. Next base: position 22,663 of record JALIZH010016633.1, read on the forward strand.
ACACACTGATGTAGCCACTCATGCTCTGTGGCGAGTGCTGTAAATTTCTTAGTGGGGTCGTTGGTACAATCTTGAAAATAACGACAATTCTTGGGACTGTCTTGTGTCACGTTACAGAGCTCACATTTTTGTCTGTATAATAAAATAATTGCTCTTGTACAAATCAAAGCGCTCACTTGTTTAAGCGGGTCAGTCAGTTAGTCAATACTCTATTGAGGCTCTAAGGAAATGAAGAGTCGTAGGTTGCGGGCCACGCCCACGTTGGGGCCGGAAGACCATGATCCTCCACCCGTCCGCGGGCCCTTTGGACAGCCCTTATTTGTTCTTGGGAATCGCCGCTTTTCTGAGGGCTTCCTCCCAGTCCTCTGGTTTATTAAAAGAGGCATGTTGTAACGCAGAGCATTGCCAGAGCATCTGTGCTAACGAGCAATGCTCTTCATTGCCCTCAGGGCAGTGTGGGTCTATGTCCGGAGCAAAGCGGCTAAAGCTTTCCTCTCGACGGGAAAGATCCTGTTTGTAACATTCTCATTGTGGAGTATTGAGGTCTAGGGAAATTTGGGTGTGGGAGCGGGAATTTTCCTGCGCCCAACTGATTGTGGTTCACTATTTCGAGAAAAAAGAGTAATGGGTCGGAGTTATGCCCACATCCCAGGTCTGTATTGAGCATTGGGACTATCGCGGAATGTTAAACCTCGCGTTTGGTCATGAACTAGGCTCATTAGGGTTAGATTTGCTGGGATGTACATTGATTCCCATGTAAGCTGGGAACCATGCGATAGTATGAAAGGCATCAAGTGGCCTTTGCTTGATTAAAGCCTCCGCTTCTTTCGAGATTAGACTAGATAGAAATGGCTCGTAAGGCTGATCTGGAGCTAGTGTAGATGTAAGGCCGCGAAGGGGTCGTTCGTAGCTAGCGCGATGGCAGCCTGTTCAGCCACCGCCACCATGATGTGTCTTATTGAAGCTGCAATAAGGATTTTCCCATGAGGATCGGCTAAAAAAGCTACAAATGATTCTGTGCGCCCATACTGGAGACAGCATCTACGTAGGTAGATGTTATTTGATTGTTCTTTTTAAAATTGTTACACACCGTGAAATTATTTTCATTCGTTAGCGCGTGCAACTCTGGACGTGGTAACTGTCTACTTCTGCGAGTGATTTGGAATGGTCTTTTTCTTGTGATGTAGACTTGCCTCAAAGTATAACGCTTTCGCTGCACTATACGAGTGCCGTAGGAACCTCTGTCGTGTAAACTTGACGCGGCGTTTTGTGGCTTCTGTTGCTGTGTGCCAAAATGATCGTAGCATTTCGTGGTGCTATGGCGGAGGCCGGTTAGCATGCAGTGGGATACGACCTCAGTGCACTTGCAAGTACAGACAGATCACACAGCGTGTTGAACCTGCAATCAAGAAAAATATATAAATAGCATTACATGCGCATAAACATTGCTTTTATATAGTATACACAACTTGCCTTTGCGTGTGGAATGTAATTAAAACGTTCATGCTTGCACAGTTTATGTGCGTTATTTTAGGGAACAAATGCACAGCCGTGTTTATACGCATCTAAATGAAAAAAGTGCCCTGACGACAGTTTTAGAAGAACACAACATTTCAGTACTACGCTACATCTAGGCCTAACTACATTCGATCTTGTGTAGGTTTGATCAAGAATCATTTCTAGAGGTCCAAAAGCCATCTTGTCCAAAACAGTGTGTGCTAATATTATGAACATTGAACTGACCTTCGAAGTCAGTAGACAGACACTCTCCTTTTGCCCCCTTTGTGGGCATTTTGTGAAATGCCCAAATAAATGAAATGAAATGAAAATGAAATGAAATACCTACCTACCAAGCATTTATACTAACAGCCTCATTAGGACAGATCACACTTTCACAGTTTACTGCCCTGTAGCCTTTTGCTAGATTAGTTATTTCTAAAATACCACCCTCGAACACACACTGATTCAATCAACTGAAATCACTGAGCAGCAAACCTGCCGTGGTCGCATTTGTGCTCCCGATTTCCTGTTCACTAAACACTTTTCGTTCACAATGATACGATTCAGGAAGTGAAACACATCTAAGAAATGCAGGGGTGAGGTAGTAACTCAGACGTAATAGCACTCGGAGAATGGCGGAAGGAAAAGTGGGCGGCCCTTCTTAAGTGGCGATTGCAATAACGCAAGATAATCGTTTGTCAGCGGAGAGAGGTAAACTATAAAAATAAAGACGTACAAGTATTAATGGTTATTTTTCGTCGAAGCGGATGGACATATCTTCGCAAATGGTCGGCGAGCTTTCGGCGTTAAGGCCTCGCTCGGTTTCAACTCCTTCCCCCTCTCCTCTTCGCAGTTTAGTTGCACTGATAGCATGAGGCGTAATGTTGCTTCCTTTGTAAGGGCAAATGGCTGAGGCGAGGCCTCATTGAAATAGCAGGAGTGAAAAGGAAGATTAAAACAAAAGCAAGGATCCCAGGTAACGCTAGCTCGATTTCTTTCCCTCAAAGAAATCTCGGCAGTGAAAGAAGACGTAGATGTTTGAAAATAAAGAAAGAGAAACTTGGGACACTCAGAACAAGTCCGTTTCGAACAAAGACCGATTTCGAGGACCCCAACAAAGAGACCAATGATCGACACCGTGAGCCTTTCTTGAAGCGTCGTCGGGAGGAAAGGAGAGCTTTGTTATTTCAACGCGAAAAAGTCAGGGGGTGGGGGGGAGGGGGGGTGCCTAGATAAGACGAAGAGGAAGTAAAATTATTGTCGGCGGATGATTTTTCTTTTTATTGATAATAAATGGTGGATGAAGGCGAATCGTTTCAAGAAAGTACCTTCCCCGGTTTCGTTCGGCTTTATTTTCCGGCCTTTTCACCCGGAGGCGCCGTTTAGAGTTACGCGCGTCATTGTTCCTCGTCTCTTCTTGAGCGTTCGTCCTCATATCAGTTCGCGTTACTTGGTTCGTCGTTTCTCCAGCTTTTACGGAGCAGAAGAAAGAATTGTAGGGAAAGAGAAGTTTAAAAAAAATATATTTTTTTTAAATAAAATCCCGTCAGTGTCGTACACCATTTTAGTTTCATCAGTATACGAAATACATTTTCGTCCTTGTGACCATCTTGAATAACAATCTAATCAGTGGGAAACAGGGGGCGTGTGCAGGTGCCGACGTTTCGACACGTGGAATTTTCTTTTTCAAGGCTGCTACTGATTTGATTAGCGCTTGTGCGTATATGCTTCGTACCCTCTCCTCCAATCCAAACATAGGAGGATGAGTGGACAACTGCGAAAGCGGGGGAGAGGGTGGGGGGACAATGAGAGGCCACCGGGCTGAATTAGGGTGAGTCGGAAGTAAAGAGGTATTCCGTGAAAAAAAGAAAAAGGGGGTGTGGTTCCCGTTTCGCTAAGTTTTGGTTGTCACAACAAAGCACCAATTAACAATTGGTAGGTTAGAAATTTCTAGAAGAACGACTTAACACTCATCGGTTTCCGCTTTATATGTACCATATCGCGTTGACTCAAGAGCCCCCTTTGAATCGTTTATACCCGTTGGCTGGAGTGCTGACCTGACAGCTTCGTTCTTATATCTCTCTATAGGCCAGATTGCTATACTAACACATTTGTCCGCAGGTTTTGTAACAATGTCCTTTCTGTTTGAGAGCTGTTTCAAGGCATCGTGTTCTGCATGATTTAAAGGGGCCCTGCAGCACTTTTTCAAGTAGCCATGAAATGGATTCAGAAAAGCAGCTTATTGCCTCGCGAGTTCACCGCCGCAAAAATTTTTAGAATCCGGCCAGTACGAGCGCCGAAACAAAGATTTGTCGCACGCTGCAATTGCATTCTCTCTTCACTCGTCAAGACGAAAGCGCTGGAAGCTAAGCAGGGAGAGATGGCACGGGGAAAGAAAATACGTCTCGCGCGCCTCGTGACCTTGAGGACTTTTTCTCTTGTTTTTTTTTTTCTTCGAATACGCGGCTTTTCAGTGCTATCGCGCGCGCACGCGTGGACAAGTCGCGGCCTCCCGCGGCGGCCCCAGTAACGACCGAGTGCGCCATGCTCAAACCAGCCAATGGCTGACACAATGGCTGTGACGAGTGATTTTTGAGCTTGTAGCGTCATTTGTCGAGAGAAGAGAAAGCAATTTTTAGCTGTCTTTGAGAATTTATTGTGAATTCCAGGCCGCGTGCTGTGCTATAATATTTGGCTTGCGTGTTCTTGGGAGCCTCGACTACCGATCGGCAGCGTTCTCGGACCATACTGAAAAACTGTTGCAGGGCCCCTTTAAGGTGTTCGGTTTTCGACTCTGTTTAGTTCTGCACAGAAATTCTCTTGAGACTACCGTTATGTATCAATCAAACTCTTGCCATTGTTCTGTATCTGGTGTCCACGTGCTTGGCTGATCGCAAATAGTCATTGCTTATGTCTTCTGTATCTCCTTTATCTTTGATGCGTAAACCTTGAAAGCTCATTTATGTCTTTGTGAAGCACGTACTTGTTTACCGGATTGCTTGTGTGGTAAAATGTAAGGCCGTGATTAAGTAGATCTATATCGACTGCACTTAGGCGTTGCGATATTTTTATCAATTCGCTACAGTTTACCGTACGTACTGTAATTCACTCAATTCTCATTATAGGGTAAGAAAACGACTTGCGGGCAGGATTAATAGACCCTTCCAACACATGTGGTGGCAGCCTTCGCCATTCACGCATTTCAGTGCTCTGGGGACACCGCGATACACGGAGAAAGGACAACGATGAAGCGAGAGTGGCGGACTTTTGGTTGGTAGTGACATCATGTACCTGCGTGTGTATACCTATGCCAAAATCTGACTTGTGCAAAGCTTATGAACTCGTGATCACTGTGTCGGAAAATTAAAGTTTATTTCATTCATTTATTCTATTTAAAGGTTTTCCGATCTCCTGAAAAGCTCACGCGTTCAATGTTTCGTTTTGTCAGCGCCAACGGGCTTATCAATGTCGCTAGCGTCCGCGTGAAAAGTTTCATTTGTCGTCAAGCTTTTGGGAAGACTAAGTTAGCACACTTTTGCATTCAAGTAAACGATCAGAGATCCAACATGACGGGTAGACGTTTGATGACGGGCGCCTGACAAAGAATTTGGGTCAAGACGCTTAGCGTGGTTCACTCGAATCAGTGAGAGAGAGAGGGAGATAAAGGTGACACCTGGAGATATTCTGTGTGATTCGGAAATAAATCAGTGGTAGGCAACATAATCCGGTTTTTTCGCTGAAGCATGGGCTGAACGTAACGAGTCTGGTGAAGAAATCTTTTCTCGTTAACGGCTTGCAAACACCGATTTTGAACGGCGTTAGCAAAAGCACTTGAAGGCCCATTGCTTCAACGGCAGAGCAAATGAAGGCGTAGCTTCGACCCCAAGCGGCCTAATATATGCAAGTTTTATGCAAGTGAAGCATAAAATAATTAGGCAGACGGTGATAAGATTCTATTATAATAACTTGAATGTGTGATGAGTACTGCTGGTAGTTTTTGTTGTTAAATGTAGAAGAATTTACTGCTTCTTAGCCCTACTTCAACTCGCGCCTTTAAACTGGTTATTTCTATGTTTATTTCATTGTAAAACACTCCAAGGAAAAGAGAAGCAGTGTAATCTTGTTAAATAACTTGAAGCTAGCGTAGATCGACCACAAGAAGATTTTAGCTCCACACTGGCGGTAACAGTTGCATACTTGTCCCAAAGAAACCCTCCAAAAGCAACTACTACCCTCTACTATGGATACTGTACTATGGAGTACTATGCATACTTGAACACAAAATACTGCAATGCATGCCGATACCTATACTAGCGTAAGAAAATTATAACTTAAATAGATGTTTACGTTCCCTAAGGCAGCAATATATACGTGCCTATGCTCATATTGATCCCCCCTCTTTAGTCAGCTGACTGAAAGCGCACAGCGCAAAAAAAGCGTTTTGTTTAAACAGGTAATAAAATTGATGCTCTTGATATAAGCCAGCGTGCTACGGCGGCAACTATATTTGCTATCACAGCAATGTCCGCCTTCTCCATGGTGCAATGTCAAACGCCATTGAATTTCGGTGGCCGTTAGGCTAGACCTGCCGGTTCTCACGTGGGAGTAGCCGGATGGCGCGGGGCAACCTCAGCGCCTACACTGGACTCTTAATAAAGTTGTACTCTCTCTCTCTCTTTCTCCTTCTCTCGAGGTACATAACAGGAAAAATACCCATAAAGCTATTCTTCGTATCATAATAGCTCGTCTTCCAATGGCTTGCGCATCTCAAGCAAGCGACGCACCTGTGTTATTGCGACGCCGCAGGCATGTAATCTAGACGCACCATTGAATCTGGATCTTTGTGCAGGGACGGGCCATTTGCGCAGGGCCTTTCGTGGTACGACGGGTTGCCATGAACAAAGAAGGTAGCGCCTGACTTTTCGCGAAACCGAAGAGGCAGCAAAACAATACGCTAAAAAACGAAAATAGAATGCCTCCACGAACTAGAAAAGGCTTTCACCCAACAAAACTTCCATCCCCAAAATACAACCCTCGCTTTGCTGCTCTGTTCTGCCGACGGTTATGCCCTTCAGGTCGGGGCTGTTTTCTTCATGGAAGGTTTCCTCGTTCTTGCCGACCATTTCCCGTCCTTAGTGCTTTGCCGGTGAGTGCGAGCAGCAGCCTACTTCCACGATCACCGATCGTCCTTCGATTGCTCCCATTGAAATTGAGAGAGTCTGGCTCGCCTCGACGGGTGATGCGATACCCCTGTGAACGTGACAGGAAGTGTACGTTGTTCGAGCAAAGTCAGATAGAAAAAAGCAAATGTGGAAGCCTAGGGAACCGCTATAAAGCCGATTACGCTATTTTCGAATACGCATCAGTGTCCTCACTGTTGTAAGATAGTAAAATGAACACAAACTTCAGAGCAAATCGCCCTCTCCAAACGCAACAGCAACAAAAAAAAAACCTTTTTGTAATCAGCTGTAAGGTGCATGGGCGACAACAATAGATGGCGTGGTGACTGCTGTTCGCGCCGACAGTTTCCCTTAACAAACGGTGGGGTCGTATTGTCAAAATAGAAGCCAAAAGCGATTGGCAACGCAACTGACAATGCCACTGACAACGAGCATTCCACTTCCTGAGATCACCACCGTTTGAAACCATATACGCATATCTCTCGGCGCTTGAAATATTTACAATTGAACACTGCTGCTCTTTTTTACGAGGAATACGTTGGTAGAACCTTCCCACACGGTTCCTCTCTCTCGCGCCATTTTATCGCAGCACTTCGTACTCGGGTTGCATTCACGTATTAGCTCTCTTTCTTTCTTTATAAAGTATCGTTCCAACTGTCATTTGGCTCCTCCCGTCTTTCTTTATTTTTATACAAACTTGTAGTCGCCGTTTGCGATAGCTTTCTCTCATCGCACCTCTGTATTCAACGAATAACTCGAATAATTCATGAGTTAAGCTTCACCCTGCGAAAGCAAAGCAAAAGGCAGAGTACCCTTTACACGATCGCCAGTGCAATTGGGAATGGTTGAAAAAAGAGCCGAATATTACGATAGCGCCTAAAGCGAATACTGAGCGTGGGTTCGTGTTGGGGCAAGGTGAACTGTGTTTGAAGATTTGGCTTTCCGCAAGGTATCGTTTACGCCATAAATCATAATTTTTGTGAAGTAGGACAGCACCCGCTACGTCATTATTTGTCTTTCTGCGGATAAGCGTGGTACCCGCTACACATCTGTAAGGTATTATGTGCACTTTGTTGATGCTGCATGTGGCTGATGACGATGAAGAATTATGGCTGAGTAGTTTGCAGTGGGTGGGACGCATTAAACCACACACCCGTGGCGCAATTCGCATTGTGTGATAACTGGTTGTTATTTTACTAGTCTGGCACGCCATATTTCATAGGTTAACGGAATTTCTTGTCCAAAATGACGCCAGTAGAGGGTATTTTTTCCAAATAGTTTTGAAGCGCCAGCGTTACTCTGTGGTAGAATATTTGACTGCCACGCGGAGGGCCCGGGTTGAAATCCCTTGGAATCCTGTGTATTTTTTTCTCATTTTATTTTTTCATATCTGTCAGTTACTTTTTCATGACTATTGGTTACGCCACTGACGGTGACGGCAACGGCGACGCCGAGGCTGCTCAACGCAGGAAAGGGTGCCTATGAGCTCCGCTCTAAAAAGAAAAAAAGAGGTGCTTGCACATTTCGAATGTCATCAGAATAATCCGTAAATAAGCTTACAATATGGCAAAACGATTTATACTGTGGCTAGAGCTTTGCATGGCTTGCGAAAGTATATGTAGAGAACGTCTCTTCGCATTTTTTTGTTCCCATGCACGTGCTGATAACGCACATTGATAGTATTATTTGAACGATAGCTCTACTTCTCCCAGTGCAAACCCAGAAAACGCCTTTGTGCATGCGTTCGACCTGAAGCTGAGCTAACGCCTCTTCCCTTCGCAAGTGCGTCGTCATGGCAACGGACATGCGCAGTGTCAGTTCGTTCTCCTCTCCCGCGCACCCATCCCTGTTGATCGGGGAGAGCCGCGAGCCGGCTGGAGTGCGTGTCTCGAGACCTGAACTCCTATCACGTGACTCCTTTCGCAGGCAATACGAAATGTGGACTGTGCCGCTGCTTGCCGCGTGGGGGGCCCCCAACGAGCGCGACACTGAAGTGGCATGCTTTCCGTGGCAGTTGCTTCTATCGCTCAACAAGCTTGGTTTAACCACGTTCAACCAAGCCCAGGAAACTGAGCCCCAGTTTCAGTTACAAGGAACATGCGCGCTCGTAGCGGTTGCCGGGCATCCTAAGATCTAGTTGAACGAAGGGAGGTTGATGGGGTTATTCGCATTTATTGTCGCTCACGAGTTTTTGCAAAATAAAGAAATTTGATTGAACTGTAAAAAAACACTCTTCGTTTCTTGATTTATCTTTTTTTTTGTTTTTTACATTGTGCATTTTAAATTGGCTGAAGCGCAGGAACTGGTCGACTTGTGTTCACAGCGCTTGCCCCCCACTCACCCTTCCCACTCACTCAGCGATATCACAAATTCGATCACGCTTGGTTATCTCGCTCGGTTGGCGTGCCAAGTATGAATATTGGAAAGTTGAGGCATTTGATGTGGCGTGTAGCGAACGGAAGTCGCAGTAAGCTACGTCGAGCAGGTCAACCATGCATTAGACGAAGGTGGCTAAACCGCAGCGTCACATGCATTGCGTCACATGTAGATCAATAGGACTGCCTCATTGCCTTCTCCATTACCACTACGAGACCGCATTGCACTTCGCTCAGAAAAGTCATGCTAGCACTGACTTTCTTAGGCGGCTTGTCCAAGAAAATCCGCGGCTTTTCCATATGAGTTAATGAGTTTTACGTCTCCGGCCCCATGAATGTATCATTTTTCTTGCAGAGCACATGCTTAAGATACTGCGTAATGCCGCTGTTGTAACCGATTATAAAAAGTAACTACCAGTTCTATAAAATAACTAATGCAAAAAAAGTTAGTTTAAGGCTGTTATTTGTTCCGGACGCGTTTCAGTGGATGACAGTTTCGCGGCTTCATTTAATGTTGCAGCATTCTATATCTCTTGTCGTACAATTCTGACGTTTCTATGCGGTATCGTGTCAATCATGTAAAACACTCTAATCTACTAATTACGCCTCATTACTTAACCCGCTCATTCAATCGCACTTGTTCAGCATTGCCGACGTTCGAGCTCTCGATGTTGCAGCTAAGGCATTGCATCGGACACTGTCACAGGGTAAAAAAAAGCCGTTACGTTATTAGTAGAGCTGCGATGATTATTCCACATTTAGGATAAGAACCGAACATGTTCCTTATTCGAAGCCTATTTGATTCGAAAATGCATATTCGGGTTTTCCCGAATACCGAGATTTATGGGATACACGAACATTAGGATTTTCTAAATACGATATAAAAGTTGTTAAAATTATGCAGTAAGTTTTCCCTCTTTGTATTACTCCCTAAAGCGTTCTTCCCTTAAAAGATTATGTGAGAGCAGTAGCATCACTGATTATGTAGGCTGAAATAAAAAGAAAAATCTAGTTGGTTTACCTATAAGAACCCGTAAACATCTCCTAAACTGCTCATTGAAGGCATAGACGTAAAATCCGTGTGCTGACAGCAGCGTCAGAACAAAAAGTGAGGGGGCGAAGATCTGCTATCAACGACATACAAAAAAATGTAAAACAAGCCCACAATAGCGTGGCATCGCTGTAAACACAACGGTACGACTGAAAGTATAGCAAAATCACAGGCAATGGGTGAGTGTGATTTACCACATCTTCTTTCACGAAGTTCTAACAACACAAGATCTCGGAGCTTTCCTGGATGAAAAATGCACTGACATGTTTTTTTTTCTTCTACGCCATTTTTCAGTTTTTAGATCATGTTTATCGACATCAGAGAATCTTATGTCTTTTTGTGCCATTATTGCGCTTAACAGAGTTCAGATGCTTTTAGGCCTCTGCCTTTGGGAGTATTGTTGTTTTGTACTGCTTCCTCTTCTCTCATTCTACTCAACGCGGCAATTTGTTCTTCGGGGAAAGCGCATGTCCACTCTCGGCATTTCTTTTCAGCGTGCTCACTACAGGGTCGATAAGTGCGGCAGCAGTTGCGGACACTGCGCGTCTCCTGTTTTTGCACCGAGAGAAGCGAGGTGAACTGTTAAAAGTAACAACGTTAGGAGTACTAATGCGTGTGTCCCAAATAGCCTCGAGGCTCCAAACCAACCCCGACGTCACTTACATTTGTTCTTGGGTAGAGCGCTTCATCGTTGGGCTTCCCTCGTAGAGTCACAAAGTGATGGTGCACTCAGAGGTGTTCTTGCTGTGACACTTTCAATCAATTATAGAAGCAGAACAGCCTTTTTTGCTCATTGGCTGTTAGTGCAGGAAGACGGAGCTTCAGTGTACACTGACTGCTGTCTTCGATTCCAGGCACTTTTTTTTTCGCGGTGACGTTTAGCTACGAAACTGCGCACATTACACAGGTGAGAGAGGGTCGTATAAAGCATTGCTTTGCTAGAAGCTGGAGCATTTGCAAATGTCGCACAATGGTCGAAGAATGTTAAGCACTATTCGAGCGCAGGGTTCTTGCAATCACTGTTTCCTGCTCGTATGGACACAGCCGAATGACCACTATGGAGAACTTCGCGGCGCAATGAAAATGCGCAATGCGGTGGCGATGTAGTCTTGGTACAACTTTATAACTTTATTTATTAACCCTTTCCCTAGCGAGCTCTTTGGCCAAAAACGGTGCAAAAAAAACTGATTTTTTTAATCGTACATTTTCATTATACGTTTCTTGAAACAACTAAAAAAATTACTCAAAGGTGCTGTATTAAAAAGATACAAGCAAAATATTTTTTTTTCGGCAAACATGCAGAGGATTGGCTTCACTATGCGGTACCATAGAAAATGCCCTTACATCTCCTGTCTTCTGTGAAGAAAACGTCTGAAGTTTAAAAAAATATAAAGCGCAGGGACAAGCGTGTCCCAGGAAAACATACCCTGGACGCGCCCTTTGGGTGTTAGGTCGCATCTAACGGCGTCCTCTATCGATACGTCGAGACGTGGTCGTCGTCTGCATTCACTGATTTAGAGAAGATACGCTCCTCTGTGTAGTCGCTAAAAAAAAATCGCAGAACTCAAATTTTCCTTCATTTCACGAAACTTCGACAAACAAGCGCACTCTTACTGTTTCTTTTATGAACGGAGCTTTTGCCGGCACGCGTGCGCCGCTCGCCCACAGAGGAGGACGTCATTTCAAGTCCTTTCTAGACCGAAATGCCCGCTTTTTATTGCACCATCTATTCAACCAAAGAGAAAACAGCAAAATGAATCGATGTAGGAAAACTGCGGCGCCACCAAATGCTTGTTTCAGGGTGGACGAACTCAGCTCGTCTTCGGCAGAGAAAGGGTTGAGGACGCCTAATGTATTCTGAAATTTGACATCCTGGCCCTCTCGCATTAAAAAACGTCTTTAAGTGGGTGACCAAAATGTCTTTTTTTCCTTTTTTGAGCTCAGAACTTTCTTAAATGGAGTAGCCTAAATTATGTAGGCGTAAAGCTCTCCACAGCAAGCCAGTTACAACAGAACAGAACAGAACAGAGCAGAATACATGGCTATTGAAGCTGAGTGGTCAAACGCCACAACCTTAACGTCAATTTAGGCTGAAGAAAGGGAGGGAATGCACAGCGTAAGGAATAGCACACACAGTAAAAAAAAACAATACAGAAACCTAGATGTCCTGGAGCACTTAGAGAAACATTATTGCAGAAAATGATATGTACCGAATATCCTTGTCTCAAAGAAAAGTTTTTAATTGCAAAGAGAAGTTATATCGTTTCTTTCTTGTCGTTCAAAATCAGATACGCAGCAGTACTAAAGACGTAACTTGAGAAGCTGAAGCGATACCTTGGCGTAAACAAACAAACAAACAAACAAACAAACAAACAAACAAACAAACAAACGAAAAGACCATGATTTAAGTGGCGCAAATGGCTCACTTGAACCTTTTCTTGACTAAAATTGGTTAATCCCAATGTTTTTCTTTGGCAAACCTTTTTAAGGGAAGATTATTACTGGGTGTCAAATAAGAAGTAGCAATAAAGGGCCTCTGACTAAGGAGGATCCAACAGTAAAAACCGCAACCCTTTTTTTTTTTACAGGACAATTTTGTGCCAGCGGCAACAGCGGTGATTGATGTGTGGAAATTTGGAAGAATGCTAAGTATGTGGTTTGCGTTAAGGACGTATGAACCGCTGCATTAAAGTTTCCATACTAAACTGAGATACGGTGGAAAAAAGACAAACATAAAAATATACTCAAGAGCTGCAACTCCGAACGTAAGCTGATGGAGTACGTTTATTCTGAACTGCTGGTTCATCATTTTTTTTCTGTCGAGGAAACTATATTTTAAAGAGATTACGAAACATTTGCTGCTAGTGAAATTTAATGGCGAGGAAAATAATGGCAAAATATGAGGAGGCTAGCCAGAAAAGCGTCTGTCTAGTTGCGTACTATGTATACGTAGGGTGAATGGTCGAAAGCAATTCGTCGGTTTTCTCTAGTGTAGTGCATCTAATATGAACCAGTAATAACCCTCTAAAATATCAGTTTTTTCTTTGAAACGATATACGTGAGATAGTAGGTATTCAAAAGAAATTAAACTGCTTATGTCTGTATGTAAAAAAAAGAACAGCTTGCACCTTGCGTCAGACGCCACCGCGTGGCAGGAGACGCAGATGGGTCATTCCGCGTTATGCCGCAGTACGAACGCAAATCGAGGCCCTTAAACAGCAACAAGGCAGAGAAAGCTTCTCGTTGAACAATACTGTTACACAGTACGAACAGCACGTGCGCATAAAGCGCCCATGAATCAAGTTAAAGAAGTCTCCCAGATGAAGCAATGAGACATCTGTATTTAGCGTCTCTTACTCAATATTCCTTTGCCATGGTATGTGGGATCTGCCGATTTTTTTTGTTTTTTTATTTGCGACATAGACTTGCCCTTATGGCAAATATTAGTTACAAAGTAGCATATAATGCAGTGCCTATATATAATCATTCATAAGACACGTGGTAGTGAGGGACTTCGAAATCATTTTGAGCGTCCCGTTTGCATAATGTGCACTTATACCTATGTACAGTGGTGTTACTGCAGTTCGCTTCCTTGGAAACACGAATTTCACTATTGGGAATTGAACCCGTGAACTTGTGTTTTGCAGCAAAGGTCATAGCCGCTTAGCTACCCGTCGGAGAGCTATATTGTCGGTATCCCTTAAGCGGCAAATGACGGCTGATCCCGAACACCGAGACCGACAGAAGCTAAGTATTGCTCAGGGTCCTCAGTTTGTGCACGACCGAAGCCGCTTTCATGTCCACTGAAAGTAAGTTTTATGCAACAGTATTCTAAACTCTTGATAGACATGACTAACTATCTTCATAGATTTACGGATTATTCCATTGACATCCAACCTTCAATAACTTCAGGCACGTCAAATCACCGATAAGGCCCCAACTTGTTTCTCTGGTTATCGTTCCCGGCTCTCTCTTATCAGTTTCTTCTCTCTCTCCCTCACTCTTTCTCACTCTCCCTCCCTTGAAAAAATTGAGTTTTTGCAAACTTCTCGCTGATTCAATGAACCTGCCCTATGACTATTTTGGGTCGTAGAAACAGGTTTGCGAGACTTTCAAAGAAACCCAATTTACTGTCTTAAATACTTTAGAGATATTTTGTTCCTGCTGTATTCTATTCTTCCAGGGCCATTCTTCCAAGACTCGAAACGGTTTTAGCACTCGCTTAAGCTTGAGTGCTTCCGAGCCTCGACATTTTGAACCCTTGTTATTCCTAAGAACTTTGCCAACCTAATTTGTATTCGCTATAGACATGTAATTGCATTGCGTCTTTACTGAGCACTATGCTTCAATAGATATCAAGCTGCCCATGATGTCAGCCGAAAAGAAAAAGCGACGTCTGGGTGCTTTCAGATGAGGTCTGCTCACTTTACCCTCTGGTCTACCCGCATCGCGTAAATGAAATCAACTTCAATGTACAGCTTTGAGACTCTTTGTGCTGAGCGGATCAGCCTTCGTCGTCGCAATTTCTCTGCCTTGAATTAAATATTTCCAAATATGCTTGAAGCCTGTAAAATTATTGCCGAAACTTCGCTTACTTTAACAATGAGGCTAACTCAGGTGAGGTGGTTTCTTTGTCCATTCGTATAGAATTATGCTGACTACACGAACACAGAGAAAACGAAAATACGCCTATTCTTGGATGAGGCTAATGGCTGCCTGAACGCTTTCGAAACAGGGAAAAAAATAACGAAATAAACAAGACCTTGCTCCAGTGCTACAACTGGCTTATGGGTTTATTTTTTATATTTGCTGTACATCAACTTGAATAACACACTTGGAGCAAGTTGCTTGTTTATTATAAGGCAAAAGCAGTACGCACTTTACGAATGCGGACATAAGAGATAGTGTGATATATGTTGTTGCACTTTTTGTTGTTGTTGACACCTGCAGCATACTTGCCGCAACGTATGAACAATAAAACGCCAGCTGCTGATCAGTGCCTGTGCCTGGTAGTTCTCATGTTCGTCTTCGTAAAGTGTGCGCTGTTTTTTTACTTTCGAATATTAACGGTGATGCATGATAGGTTAAAGCATTGGGCTGGGCTAGTTGGTGTTGATTGACTGCTTCCATAATTGCTAGCGAACACGCACAAAGGACGACAAGAAGATCGAGATCTTTGTTCGTGTACTTCTGTAGTTGTCGTCCTTTGTGCGTGTTCGCTAGCAATTATGGAAGCATGATAGGTTCCCCGCCGAAGAAAACTGCTACAGCACCACACAAGAACCTTTTGTCCTGAAATGTTCGTTTTTATTATATACTTTCGCACTTCATGGTGAGAGCTAGTGCATTAATGCAAACAGCAGCATGGATGCACATCGTATAGGCCTATTATTATAACAGCACCAGCGTAATACGTGACGAAAGCACATTCATTGATCGACGCCTAGCGTGACGAGAAGAAGAATTGGTCGATGGGCTCTTCTGAATGAATGGTACTGTGCTCTGCAGTGCCTAAATTGTGAGCAACTTGCATATATTTCATATACGCATTCGACACAAAAAAGTAAACTCAAGCAAAACGCACTCATTCAACAGGCTGAACATTCTGTACTTCTGTAGTCGAGATCTTGACGGAAGCTAATGTGGTTGGGAGACAACTGAACATGAATAACGTCATGAAATACAAAAAAACACCTTCTTTATTGTGCTTGATGTCCTTCTTTTTACACTCTTTATCGTTGTTTATATCTCTCTCACTCTTTCAGCAAACCAAAGTGGAAACACAAGATGGCATTCTTTTTTTCGCTTTTTTTTTCTCTCGCTATACGCACGCATCGATTATCAAATAAGTGATGCTTGCTTGCTGCTCCCGTCCATATCATATGATCATTTAACAAGGTTCACGGACAGAAGAAGCACGAACAAAGCTAGTACTGCTCGGCATTTTGTCTCGAACAAAACCTAAGAGGGAGTTAAAAAAAAAAAAAAACATGGAGGAAGATGATTTGTGGTTGCTAATACCTTAACCTCTGGCATTTCATTGTTGCTGAGAAGAAAGCAGTCACCGCTGCATTGTAGATGTGAGAGAGGAAGGTTAAAAAAGGTAACGAGCCTCGAGCTTGTTTACAACGGTCGCGTCCCATTAAGTTTGCGGCACCGTGCTCAGCAAGCATGACAAGTGGGACTTCATTAATGGGAAGAGGACGTTCCTCTTTTCTGACATACTGGCGCACTTAATATAATGCACGGTCTCAAATTTCATAACCCCAAAGATAGCGTAAAAGGCTCGTCATATTAATACACTTCTTTTGTTGTAAACAACCATGAGGGGACCATACCTTTTCGGACCAAATATATTCACGTTCCTGTTGTCTAGGACGCGCAAGCTTATTTCTGATTTATCAGTAAGCTGGCGGAGGGCATTATTTAGAAAATGCGCGGCGCGGTACATTTGATAGAAGGCTGCAGTTCCTGAAAAATGGGAACGAAGTTGTTATAAGGCCATATACGCACGTCGACTTGAAGGATCATTAAATATATATATATATATATATATATATATATATATATATATATATATATATATATATATATATATATATATATATATATATATACCACCAAAGTTGTGCCTACTTTCTGCCTTCTTTGCGCCTACTATATACGCCTACTTTGCTGCAGTTATAGAGCGCGTGGTTCTAGCCACTACTCAGCCCCCCTTACGCCTATTTATTGTCACTGATAGCATCATTGTTTACACATTCCACCCCTCCTCAATGTTATTTGGCCATAGTGTGGTCACTGCACTATAAAACACCGTATATCACCGTCAAATGTCGTCTTTCGGTTATCCTTTAAAATTTATGCCGCTGTCATCATTTTCTGTACGAAAATAAATTTTGCATTGCCAGGAAATCTGTACGCCATTTTATCTGAATACATTCACGTTGCGACAACAGTACAAAAGAGTTCCACAAGAACCGTTGTTTTAACTTAAAGCACTTGCCACGCTTTAATGTTCCTTTGGCCTTATACGCCGATGTAAACGTCCAGCCCTATATATTGGATAGCAAGGTAGGATCCTCTGAAGTACAGTCTTTGTGGAATCTAAAATAACATCCGTAATTGGGACGCGTCTTTCAGAGTTAAGGTTGTGGACCTCACCAAATGATTGCAGCCATCCGCGTGTAAACCTGACTGAGCGCCCCATTCGGAACCTATATAGCATACAGAAGCGACAGGAGTGCAGCAGAAAATGCCATTACGTTGAATTCACAAAGCTTGCTTGTTGACAGTGCTGCAATTAAATTAATGAGAGCTACTGAGGAACGAACTCAATAGTGCCGTAGTCTTATACTCATTCTGTCTGAAAGAATTTGTCTAAAGTGTAGATAATTAGGTAGAAATTACGCGTGGGTGCATATGGCATTCTCTCATCGGCATGGATTTCATTTCAAAAGATTCGGAGCCGGAGAAGCTGTTCACAGGAGAAAAAGTAGGGATTAGAAAGCGCGTGGGCTCGTTGATGAGAGAGAAAGGGAGATTACGCACAGTATGTTATTTTGGGCTGCTTTGTGCATGCTTGAGGAGCTTTTTTTCGAAATGGGCTCAATCCAAAACCGAAACTAGCTCACAAAAAAAGGCTCCGTTGGCACGATCATACTCTCAACTTTCTTTTAAAGCAGTAATGAAAAAATTGATAATAATTATTATTAACTTATTATTCCTGCTTTAGAGGAATGTTGAGAGTATTTACGTGCCAACGGAGCCTTTTTTGTGCTAGTTTCTCTTTTGTATTTGGCCCATTTAAAAAAAAAAAAGAAAAAGCTCTTCACTTCAATAATTGGGTAACAGTAGAAGGAACGGGGCAAACAGACTTCATCTGTCTTAGAATGTTTGTCCCGTCCCTTGCACTATTACCCAATTATAGCTAACGTACGCTTAGAAAGGCGAATGAACCATACGTCCTTTTTTCTTTTCTCATTTCTGCGTAACCTCTCGCCCTGACTTCGCATAAGCACTGAAAATGCAAAAGAAAAAAAGTTGGTATACCGTGTGCTCCGCCAGTTCCCTAAAAGGGAAATTAAAATCTGTGTGGTGAGAAAGGCGCGGTGTGGGTGCATGAGATCGCGGTTGGCGTATAAACACGCACGCACTGGGTTGCCTGCTTGGCCGGCGTATCGTGGTGAAATGATGCGGGAGACGAGGTGCGCATTAGCGCAGCGCGCACTTCGTCGCTAATTGAAAACGAGCTGCATCCGCATGTGCTGCAATTCGCATTATGATGAAAATGTTGGCGGTGTTTCTCCCCACTAACTTTGCTCTCTCGTACGATGGCTCTTTTGAAGAGAATTGCCCCGCGCATAGGTACGTAGCACAACGCCGGGTGACCCGCGCGTCAGACCCAGTGAACAGAGGAGGAATGGCGCTAACTCGAAAATTTCGTTTATTGCAAGGCGGGGCTAACATTGCAGCCTCAAAGATTGCGGAGCTAGATTACACTTAAAAATAAGATTCAGCGTAGGGAACAAATTAGGATTGATAAAGAAGATGACGAGTGGTTTATGGGTTTAAGTACTTATAGCGATTCAGGCTATGAGAGGCGCTGTTCTGGAGATGTGCAGATAATTGGACCCCCTGTGGTTCCTCCACAGATGGCCTCTAGCGTTTTGCCTTAGTCGAAATTTTGACCGCCTCGGTCGTAGTCAAACCCACGTCTATTGGGTCAGCCGAAGAGAACCGTATCCACTAGGCCAACGCCGTAGCTTGGGTAAGAGACGATGCAATAAAACAATAAAAAGGAACGTGACGCCAACGCCATCTGTAATCTAAACGCGAAGCGAAAGGAAAACGAAACATGATGTCGGGACACACAAGTATAGAGCAAGCCTAAATCATGGCATCCGAGCAGTAACAAACACAGGCTATCGTCGAGACCATGCGCAGAGGGGAAATCGAATTTTCCGGAGCCACCGCCTGTCGCCGGGACGAGCTCCAGACATACATCGTCTTCTTCGCGGAGGGAAACATTCGTCCGCCCTCTGCAGAGCGCTGCCTCACTCAGGGGAGACGATTGGAGCCGAGAACAACTCCCATCTCACGGCAAGCAGGCGAAGTAGCGCTGCCTCGATCTGCTGAAACGGAGCGAAATAGACGGTGAAGGCGCAGCACTTTTCTGCAGGGGGTCGTCGCCTCCCTTTGTTACCCGCTCAACTGTTCTTCTTTTTTTCTTCTAACTTATTATTTTTTTTTTCAATATACATTTCTGCCGCATTTCCTCATACCCTATTTTCTGCAACCCACTGATATAGTTTTCATTTTCTCTTTCTCCTGTTTTAAATTTCGTTTACACTTCACTCATTCTTGGCTCATTTCATTTATATTTCTTCGTGTCTTTGTAGGAGTCCCTACTTTCTCCTCGAAAAGGCTCCTGCAATCCTATGAACCTGTTGAGCTTCGAGAAGTGAAGCGCGGGAACGCTGCCATGCACGTTCTCGAAGACGATATTCAATAGCCAGAGCCTAGCTCTCCCGGTGCGAGAATTTAATTTTTTTTTTTTCACGTAAGTGGAATTCACGCTCTACGAAGCCGTGTGTACGTCAGAGTTTGGCTTACGGTGCGTGGCGTGCGAGTGATACTCACTCAAACGAGGCACGTGGTTTGACCGCGTTCGATTGAATTCTTCGTTTTCAGTCCGCCGTTTAGGTCGTCAATAGCGGCAACTCTATCGTCGCTATTTTAAAGCTGTGGCACATGGGCATCCACTAGATACTTTTCAACGTTATTTAGCAGGTGACGCGTCTGTCGCTTCCTGTCCAATTGAGTGCCTTGCTTCAATTTAGGCCGACCTTATAAAAGTAAGCAAATTTGGCTGTTAATACGGAAACGTGAATTTACACTAGTGTCGTTCATTCGTTTCTTTTTCTTCCTCTACTAAATTTGGAGTTTTTAGCGTTCTCTAATCAATTCAGCCTCAATGGACCTGAATTTTGTACAAGACAAAAAAAAAGTAATATCTTTTCTATTTTACAAATGAAAATTCTACTTTATGTCTAGGACATTGGCATCTATGTGAGCTGCGAGAGCAGACCCAAAGACGAGCTAGTTGGTACATGGTGTTGGTGTTGTTCCCTCCCTCGTTGTCTCTGTCTTAGTTCGCGCTCGAAGGTTCTTAAGATGTCGGGGAGGGCAGTGCACTATAAAACGAGGGGGGAATTACTGCGCAAACCATACATACGTCAAAAAGGGGTAAGCCGGCTCACGCGGTAGTTGAACACGCTGGTGATGAGCGCCAAAGGACATAAATGTAATGCGACATGGTTATCGATGCGTACAAGCGCAATGTTCTCGCTGAAGCTAGATTATTTAGTATCTACAGCTTACCAGATGAGTAACGCCACAAGCAAACGGTGACATAGGAAAAGGAAACAAACAACTCGGTTTTCTGGTAGCGCACGCTCACGACATAGCAAACGCATTTTTAATAATAATAATATCTGGGGTTTTACGTCCCAAAACTAAGATATGATTATGAGAGACGCCGCAGTGGAGGGCTCCGGATATTTGGACCATATGGTGTTTAACGTGCACTGACATCGCACAGTACACGGGCCTCTACCATTTCGCCTATCGAAATGCGACCGCCGCGGCCGGGATCCAACCCGTGACCTTCGGGTCAGCAGCCGAGCACCATAGCCACTGCTCCACCGCGGCGGACCGAACGCATTTTTAAACAACTTGTTTCACATCTCTTTTCTTTTCGGCTTTTGGGACGAATCCAGAGCACCGCGTTATCGACAGAATAGGTGAATCGGTGCCGCGAATGGCAAAAGTTATTTAATACAGATTTACTGGCGCAAACGCCGTACAGTCTGTTCTGTACCACGGGTGATGAAAACTAGCAGTTGCTCTGTGTATGAATACAACCGATGAGCGAAACTCCTTTGAAATGGGACGCAAACGACTATGCGCCTGATCTCGCTGCTGGCTTTCATGAAGACGGTAGGGTGGGGAGCAGGTGGGGAGAGCATCTGCTGCGCTCGGTGGCGGGAACGGCTGAGCGAGTGAGTGAGTGGCGCGTGCAGAGCAGGGAGAGGGAGACAGGTGGGAAAGGGGTGCCAGCGCTGATGCGGCGGGGAGCTTCGACGGCGGCGACGGAACATCGTGCCGTCGTGCGCAAGAATGATGGTTCTCATTGCACAATCCATGATAAAGGCGGTGAAATTGAAGACGACCATTATAACCAGTTGTGCACAGAGCTTATTTCTTTTATTTAACCAGGAATTTCTGGTGCGCCAGAACGAAACCGCTCGGCGCTCGGCGCTCGGCGCGAGCGGTTTCACTTAGAGACTACAACTTAGCGAAGACAGTAATGCGACGAAAGGGGCTTGTTCCTGTGTTCTGTGTAGGGTGTCCTTTGTAGCGCTTCCCTACCTTAAGTGCCTAACCCCATTAAAATTAGCGAAGACAGCTACTTAATTATGTTATCACTGCAGTTATGTCTACTTCACTCTTACGGCTACTGGAATCGACGAGCTTCCTGCTCGTTTAAATGCTGATTCAGTGAAATCGGTAAATAGAACTAACTTGAGCTGTGCAAGTCAATGAAAACTGCTTCATAGTTACCCAATATAATTGAGTGGTGTTAAGAAAGAAAAAAAAAACGTTCTAGCCTTATGAGCGCGTCGTGTGAGTGTCAGCAGCTTTGTATACGGACTTTTAACTTAAAAACCGTATTCACCGAAGCTAGTTGGTCTATAGCTAG
The DNA here is from genome assembly GCA_030522465.1 of Rhipicephalus appendiculatus. Taxonomy (NCBI): domain Eukaryota; kingdom Metazoa; phylum Arthropoda; class Arachnida; order Ixodida; family Ixodidae; genus Rhipicephalus; species Rhipicephalus appendiculatus. The sequence goes on from JALIZH010016633.1 coordinate 44,533, forward strand.
CATTGGTTTGAGCAGCGGAACGTGAAACGAGAGAAAAAAAGAAGACAGACACGGACGTCACTGTACTAACAACTGAAATTTTGTTTCTTTGCGCGCAGCTAAATAAATAACCCAACACGCACAGTCGCCAACAGGTATCTAACTGTGACTGACGCCTGGTGTCGCTTCCACGAACTGGTATTTGGCATGCCATAAAGATATGAAAGTTCTTTTCTTGTCAGAACCACTGACGCTGCACTGACGCATGCACGTCAGTGCAGCGTCAGAAGCCACAGACATGAGAACTCATGTCTGTGGCTTCTTTTATCTCCCGTTGGAGCTCATTGCCTCGTTTATCTTTGACGGCGACTACATCGCGATATGTCTGGCATGCGCAGTCCCTGCAGTGGGCTGCTAGGTGCCCACAGGGTGCTGTTGTCTTCAATGAGGCAGCATGTTCTCTTGTCCACTCGTTAAGGCATCGACCCGTTTGGCCGATGTAAGCCCGGCCGCATGATGATTAAACGCGATACACGACAGCTTGCTGGCATGGCGCGTATTGCGTGCGGTGTCTTTTACCCGCGGCTGCATGCACATCGTTGAAGCCTTGTTGGGAGCCAAAAACAATGTCCTCAGGCCTTGTCTTTCGGTGATCTTGAGGGAATCGCTTAGTCTGAAAGTACGGGATCACGGCAGGAGGCTTCTTGAATCATCGTGATAAGATGAGGTCCTGCTGGAGTTACAGCGACGGCCGTGTCTGTCGACTTTTTGTCCCTCGTATCAAGGTCCGCTGCTAAAACCAATGCTAAGTTTTGACCTGCTTGAAATTGTGTTCCAATTCAACTGTTTCCAGTTGTTTTAGTGATCAATGATATTAAAACTTAGTTTCAACCACCCTGATTGCTCTCTGCAATCTGTCTTGTTATGCCTGCTAGAGAAAGTGCTCAAGCTATAAAGACACTCTATGAAGTATACACTGCTGCTGATGCCGGTATATGTACGATTGTAAAAGAAAGATATTCAGGGCGCAGCGTCATACATACGCTGCCGATACCATTCGTGCGTTTTCACAATGCTTAACCTCCGTTGTGAGAACTTAGCGCAACTCGAACGAAAGTGCAGTCGCCCAAAATAAAAACGTTAGTTTCCTAGCTTTGTTAATTCTTCAAAAAGCTTCTGCTCCCACTCGCTGAATGGTTTATTTGCAGAAAGATACTTCAGGTGTGGTATGTACAGGTATGGAGGTCAGCTGAGGCTCGCGCCTATATTTTTACTCGTATTCAGCTATTTCGCTGAACTAATTAAACAAAAGAATGCAACCATTTTGAGATTAACGCACATCCTCGATGAACGTATGGACAAATAGTACAACGGGAGTTGACGGGAAAGGGAAGATGGTCCTCGTTGCGCCCAGTTCTAAGTGAACCCTCAAAGCGCCTTCCCAATCTCGAGACGTTTTCTCAGGAGCTGGCTGCAGATGATCCATGGTTTACAGAGGGGATATAGAAAAAAATGAACGGCAGGTGCATAAGGAAAACAAGGCAGAAGGAAAGCGAACGATGGGTGGGTGTTTTCGAGGAAGGGGGGGGCAAAAGAGAAAAGAAGGAGGCTGTCGTTTGGAGAGCGCAGTGTCATGGAGAGCCCGCGTGGACAACGCGGTATGGCACACTCGCTCCCCTGCCTGAACAGTCTCTTTTTTCCTCGTCTCCCCAGTTGGCTCTCTTTCGTCGACGCTCGAAGCGGCCGCTACGGTGGTGTGTTTGCGCTCTCCATCCGTACGGTGGCGTTGTCGTGTGCCTTCGATTTAGGGTTCGCTGAGTTTTACAACAGGCGGCAATCTAATCCGCGGCACCTTGCCAGCAGACTGTGTGAAACGGAAGTCGCCAACAAGGATAGCAGTTCCCAGAAAAAAAAATCAGGGAGAGAGAGAGAGAGAGAGATGCATAGTAGAGCATAAAGAAAAGCACGGTAACGCACTCCTTTCACTGCTGTTAGTTGTGCGCTTGAGCGAGAACGTCGAGGGCGAAGACATGCGCTCAGTATCGGGGTGTAGAATTCCTCTCGTTGAGTGCTTCCATCTGGAAATGACGACGCCTCGCTGCCCATACTAGCGCCTCCTTCCGTTCTCCTCTTCTTCCTCCTCGCGAATATCCCGCGAACGCGTAAAACCCGCCGTTCGCGGAGCGGGACGCCCGCTATGCTTGAGACAAACGCGTAGCCTTCACCATGTGAGTCGTTCGGGAAAGCGGAGGTTCTGATCGCCCTTGCGCATAACGTGCAGCGGGCGTGGTAGGTGCGTAGGGTGGGGCACGTCAAGGCCAGAGTGTTTGTTTAAGGTGCCCTCCATCGTCAACAGCGAACGCTATATACTGCCGCCCCGCGCTTCCTTTTCCTCCCAGCATTTCTTCATGCTTGTATTGCCGCCCTCATTTTCGACGCCCGAGCTCTATGAACGCTGCGTTTATCGGGTTTCGGTTTGGTTCTAGCCTCCTGCTAGTTGTTCCGGTGTCTTTCCGGGCTTGTCTGTTTCCTCCGCGTTGCGGACCATTGTTCCTAATTATTACACTTTTGTATGAGTCCTTTGAATGTTCGCGATGGTTTATAATGTTGCCTTACTTCACTGCTGTCACTTTTTTTACGCAATGTTGTTTCACCGACCTAGCTATTACTTTTCAAAAAAAGTTTCCTGTTATATCATGTCACATCAATGCTCAAGAATCTTCCAATAGCGTGCGTCATTCAGTATTGTGTACCTTGTTGTTCAATCTGCTTCTTTTTGTTATTATTTATTTGTCTACACGAACTGTCTGCTGCTGCCATTCTAAGGGGGCTGTCACCTCGTCAAGCTGCTCATTGCAGTAGCTTTTTGTGTCATCTCCTCTCGTTCTTTGAAAGGACAAATAAACATTGAACTGAACTGAATTGAATTGAATTGCCGGGACGCACGTGTCACCTTTCGTCTGATGTAGATGCCGTGAAGGACGATGATGAGAAAATCTAAAAAGAAGGTACTGAAACCCCTGCAAAAGCAAAAGATAATCCGTGGAGCAAATAAGAACGGAGTCAGCAGATAAAACGAATTCCCAAGGCTGCGCAATGTTCTGGAAATAAGTTTCGAGAATCTTTTCTTTCAGTACTTCTCCTTCATATTCGTCTGACCTATTCAAAGACTTCGAGAGTTATTCTGCTTAAACAAATATTAGAAAAATAAATACAGAAGGAAAGGCACGGAGCTTAGCCAACCCAGGGTAACCGGTTTGCTGCCCTACTCATGAGAACAGGATGGGGGAGATTGAAAGCTGGGGAGGAAAAAGTGGAAAAAGACAAAGATAGCACATAACACAGCACACACACGCAGGCAGTCACAGTCCATCACACTGGCGTGGTACGCGATATCACTGTCACAGCCGCTTGTCCAAGTCCGTTTTTCTTAAGAACCTCAGCAATGCCTTCGTCGCTTTCAGATGCGATGTCCTCTGTCGACGACATGTAAGAATAGATTCAACAGGCATTTGCCACTGTCTTGGTCTACTAGAACTGACGCAGTGACTATCCCTGAACATTATGTACCGGACAGTCCCAGAGGATGTGGCATAGCGTGTCCTCGCAACGGCAGGCATCGCAAAGAGCGTTGTTGGCCATTTCAATGCTGAAGGACTAATATTTCGTGAATGCCAGTCCTAGCCATAAGCGACAAAGTAGTGTGGCCTTTCTTCGGTGGAGCCTAGCTGGCATACATGGGTGCAAAAGAGCACAGGGTTGACGATTGGTTCGGTTGGTCTGGCTGCTTGGTGGACACTATAGAGAGAGCGTGATTTCCTGTGCAAGCCCTCAAATACTGCTAGCACCGTCATACATTGAAAATGGTGTGGTATCTTCCTGTGTGCCTTCAAGAGCTGCCCGAGCGGCATTATCGGCGTGTTCGTTCCCAGTGACACCGCAGTGACTTGGAAGCCACTGAAACGTCACATGGTGCCCTTTCTCATGGTATATATGGAGAAGACATCGAATTCCGAATATGAGCTTTTCGTATGGCCCGCGACGTAGAGTTGATAACAGAGTGTAGGGGTGCCTTGGAGTCGCTGAAGATCGACCATTATTGAGGTGGTTTCCGATTGACCAAAGTGCAGTGCACAGAGCTGCTAGTTCCGAAAATGTTGACGTCGTGGATTGGTCACACCTAAAGCCGTAGTAACAGCTCTTGCTGGGACAACTACTACACCGGACGAACACCGGAGGTTTGTGGAATCATTGGTATATATATATGTACACTGTCCGCATACCTCTCGTGCAAAAGAAGCAGAGACAGTTGTTCCAGCTCAGGCGACGACAGCTGAAATTTTTTTCCGGATCCCTGGTACACTGAGATGCACTGTGGGTCGAATAAGGCACCAAGGGGGCATTGATGGTTTAGATGCAGTGGTGAAGCTAGAGGGAAGTTTGTCGTTGTACTTGACAATAGTCATAGAGAACGATCCTTCGCGCCTGTTTAAAGGCAGTGTTGCAAGGTGGGGACAAGGAGCACGTGTTAAATGTCTGACTTGCGTTCTTAGTGCTTCCACCGTACTGTCAGTTTGCATTTGATGGTCACGAGCAATCGCAATAGTTGCATTTCTTGACGTACATCTGGGTAAACCAAGGCACACCCATAGTGCTTGCACTTGTACTGCCTGCGGAACTCGAATATTTGTCTTCCAAGTATTGCTCAGCATGGGCAGGCTATATTCTCAGAAAACCGAGAAACAGCACTCTGAAGAATTCCTCATTGTGTCTACTGACACCCCCCCACGTCTTTTCTGCCAAGAACCTGAACAACTGTGAAATTGCTCTCAGGCGCTTCTTCATGTAGGCCAAGTGCGGGCTCCTACAAAGGTTCCTGTCAATGATTACGCCCAAGAAACCTGTGAGTTCTGGCATAACAAATGGGCCGCCTGTTGATTGAGATGACACAGGGCGTTCTTGGTTTGCGAGTGAATGACACTAGTGCACATTTTTCTGGTGATATCCTGAGATCTTTTTACACAAGTAGCTCGCTGTCGAAGTTGCTGCTCTTTGAAACCAGGCGCGTATCTGTGGACGTGTGACTGCCAAGTGCAGACACAGATGTCATCTGTGTATATTGAAATCTTGATGGTAGTTGGTAAGTATTCAGCCAGACCAATAAGTGGGAGGTCGAATAGCGTCGGGCTGAGAACTCCGACTTGAGAGACCCCCTTGGAGGTATAGCGTCGGGTAGTTGGGCCATCGTCTGTTAACACAATAAACGACCGTTCGACCAGATAACTTGCAATCCACAAAAAAAAAAAAAGAAAAACTCGGCCACTGAGGTTACTTGTGGCAAGAGCACCGAGAATGGCCTCATGTAATACGTTATTGTGTGCGCCTTTCACAACTACGAATAAAGCTGCAGACAGTCGCTTACGAGGCATTTCGTGCTGAACGTACGAAACGAGATCAACTAGAATGTCGATGGAAGAGCGGTCACGTCGAAAACTAGCCATAGAGCTCGGATGGATCGGGTAGGACTCAAGATATCCCCCAATGACACGTTTGAAACATCCATCTTCTTTTATGTCAGATAGAGAAAGAACAAGCGGTTGGCTAAAGTGCGAAGCATAAAACATAAATGAATCAGATATGTTGGAAGAAAAATTATGACATACCAGTAACTTAGCCTGAAATTTTTTTTTTTTTTTGGGGGGGGGGGGGGGGTTCAACCATACTTTATGTATGTTCGTGCGTGCGTTTGTATGTGTGCGTGCATATAGGTATACGCAAGCAAAACTTAAAAATTTCGGGGGGGGGGGGGGGGTTGAACCCCCCCCCCCCCCCACCCCCTTGGCTAAGCCACTGTGACATACGGAGTGACAAGAAAGTGCTGATGAGTAACGCCGTGCCAGATCCGCTCAGCCACTCTGCGCCATTTTTATAACAGCATGGTTTCTGACCGTCAAATTCAAGCTACGCATGCTTGCAGAAAATTGAGTCTGTGAATGGGCCTGAAATCCCGGCGCTCGAGGTTTCACGTGCGCAGACGAGAACTACAAAGTAAAACGATGCCCCAAAGCAGTCGGAGAAATCCGAGCTCCTTGGCTCTTGGCTTCAAACACTTACAATGAAGCACAGGCGAGGAAAGCAGCAAAAATGTTCTGTAGTGGCCGAAGCTTATGGCATCTGCGCAGCCGGCCGTTGCAGAGGGCAACGGTGGACACTCAAAGCCGAGTTTTTTTTTTTTTTCGGGACTGTGGACGCATGAAGGATGGATGAGGCAGCGCGGTCAAAATAAAATCGCTCTCCATTTCAAGATTTGAGGGCTAAATTTTTCATTCTTCCTTTGCCTCCCCTTATACTATAAACGCCAAAGGTAAGAAATCTTCGCGGCCTAAATTTCTATTTTCTCGACTGAGAGTGGACGGAAGCTCAGCCTATCGTAAGGCGCGCTGTGTTCACTGTCAAATTAAGTTCCTAATGTCTGGCGCGGATAAAAAAGGCCTGCCTGTAAAGCGAACCAAGATAATTCACTTTTCACAGCCCTTAGGCGCGCTGCTGGACAGCCTTCCATCACGATTTTCGTCACTGTTAGTGGACATTGTAACGACGGCTTTCGAAGCAATGAAACGCCTAATTATTCTCACGAACATGTGCATGCCGCAATATTAAGGAGAATTTTATACAGATCAACTTGTTTAGCTGTTAATCGTATCGCGTTTATTTTTCCTCTTTTTTATATTTCCTTTATTTAGTTACATTTATTTCAATCAATCAATCAAATCAAATTTTATTGTTTCACAACACAATGTGCAAAATAAGGATATACAGAACGAGGTCCCGTAGTGTAAACTGAAATGGGACCTCCTATGCAATGTTAACATAAAAAAATTGAAGGACACTTTGTACATTCAAAAGTGTGTTCGGCGAAAGTTTGTGGCCATTCGACTGACTATGCCATGTCTTTTTGTTTTGTCGGACGGACGAATGGAGGGACACGAAATGACTGACGGACAGAGGGACACATGGACGGACGGACGGACGGACGGACGGACGGACGGACGGACGGACGGACGGACGGACGGACGGACGGAGGGACGGACGGAGGGATGGACGTACACGGATGGATGGACGGACTGACACGGGTGGACGGACGAACGGACGGACGGACAGAAACGGACGGATGGAGACGGACGGACGGTCGGACAGACGGACACACGGATGGACGGACGGACGGACACGGACGGAAGGATGGACGGACGGACACACGGACGGACGGACACACGGACGGACGGACAGATGGATGAACGGACGAATGGACGGATGGACATGAACGGACGGACGGATGGACGGACGTGAGCATGAGACATTAAAGGCTTTCGTCTTAAAAGCTACGAAACTTCTACGAGAAGTTTGAAGAAGCAAAGTGCACCTTGGGTATTGTGATGCAAATTCTTCTTTGGTTCGTAACGGCTTTTATGGTTGAGCCACTGAGAGTCTTATTGACAAAGCCGTTGGTTTAACGAACCAACACACGAAACATTTAATCAAGAATTAAAGCGAAAACTATATATGTACACAAAATTACACTTAGTAAAAAGTTCAGTGTGCACACGGTAAACCACTTTTAATTACAACCAAAACGTAAGTTCAATGGTCTAAACTAGATAGTCTGGCTCTAACGTGGCTGAGCGACCGAGCGGAAAAGAACCCGAGTTCAGTCTGACCAACACACGGATGCTTGACTGGTCGAGTTGACGTGGGCTGGCTGGCGACTATGATGGAGCGGCGGCTGGTGGGCGAGACGTTGAGATGCCAGGGGCAGACGGGGACACGGACGGACGGACGGACGGACACGGACGGACACGGACGGACACGGACGGACGGACGGACGCCGGACGGACGTGAGCATGAGACATTAAAGGCTTTCCCCTTAATATTTGATTGGCAACGACAGTAGCAATCAAATTTTATTGAAGAATAAAATTTGATTTGATTTATTGATTGATTGATTGATTGATTGATTGATTGATTGATTGACTGATTTGATATTTATTTAAATGTACCTTAGAGACCTCAGAAGGGACTCTGTAAATGGGACATAGAGAAATACACTGTTGCAGTACCACCACAACACATATCAGCAGCGATGACATCAAAGCAAAATGAAAACTATGAGCGCGATGTGAACTAAGAATTAGCGGAATAATATACCGGCTTACTCAACGAAACATGGATAAGGTTGGTTTAACGATTTCTTTAAAACGATGGAAGATGAAGCCACATAAGGATTAAACGTGTTTTATGAACCGAAACAGAGGAAAAAAAAGGCCGACAGATCCCACGCACTGTGGGACTCGATGTAATGCGAAGCAGCCAGGAAGGAGCAAATCATGATTTACATAATTTGCATTCCATGTTTTACATGTTAGGAGCTGTCATTTGTGTTCATCATACAGTCACGTCACGCAATACCAATTTTGGTGCATATCAAGCCAACGAAACGGCCGCGAGTGCGCCATGAGCGTGGAATGCAAGTCATGTCGCTCGTGACATGTCATGATTTCCATATTAACACTTGTCCTTTGTGTTCGTCATACAGTGATATCACTCAATAGCAAATTTGGTGTATCTCAAGCTAACGAAACGGCCGCGAGCATGCCATGAGCGTGGCATGCAAGTCATGTCGCACATGACAAGTCATGATTTCCATATTACTATTGTCATTTATGTTCGTCATACAGTCACGTCACTCAATACCAAGTTTGGTGTATATCAAGCTAACGAAACGGCTGTGAGCGTGCCATGAGCGTGGCATGCAAGGTCGCACACGACAAGTCATGATTTCCATATTACCACTTGTCATTTATGTTCTTCATACTGTCATGTCACTCAATACCAAATATGGTGTATATCAAGCTAACGAAACGGCCGCGAGCACGCCATGAGCGTGGCTTGCAAGTCATGTCGCACATGACAAGTCATGGTTTCCATATTACCACTTGTCATTTATGTTCGTTATACAGTCACGTCACTCAATACCAAGTTTGGTGTAGTATATCAAGCTAACAAAACGGCCGCGAGCGCGCCATGAGCGTGGCAAGTAAATGATGTTGTTCATGACAAATTAGTCATGATTTTCATGATATGACCAGCCATTTAGCTTATGTTCGTCATACAGTCATGTTATGCAATACCAAATTTGGTATGAATCCCGTTAACGATACGGCCCGGAGAGCACAATGTCGTAGGCGGATAGATAGATAGATAGATAGATAGATAGCTAGATAGATAGATAGATAGATAGATAGATAGATAGATAGATAGATAGATAGATAGATAGATAGATAGATAGATAGATAGATAGATAGATAGATAGATAGATAGATAGATAGATAGATAGATGCGCTCAAAGTCGCCGAAGTTCGCCAAGAGATGCTTCGCGTTTAAAAAGCGGGTGCAATAATGCTTTCGGGGTGAAATATTTGCTATCAGATACCCGTACATGAGGGTTATTGATAAGGGCCACTGAGAAATTGTAGATGCCCTGTCTTGAAGAACTGAACTGTCCTACTGACGGTCATTGATTAATAATTATTATAGAACACGATCATGGATGCATCGTTATGTGCACTACAATGAACAAACTTAGCTTCATCGGAGCAAGACAAAAAGAAAGAATGAATTGTAGGACAATCCCTTATTGCCGGCTTCGATGAAGAGCATCGCTGACAGCGTAACATCCAGAAAGCGATACGTGCGTTACTGCACTTGCTCCAGTCGACAGCCTGAATAATCTTGCTCTACAGTTTCGATCTCCTCCTCCCGATGAAGGGGCACTCTCGTTGTTTTCAATTATTTCGTTTCATTTCCTAAACTCCTTCGTCCTGCAGAGGGTAGCAAACCGTACGAGTTTTAAGTTGAGCTTAGCTTCGATCCCCGTCATCCGTGCTCATACGCTTTGTGCACTGTCATATCAGCCGCATGCATAGCGCCAGTAGCATGGTCTGTTTTCTTTGTACCTTATTTACTTACCCTTCTGCGATAAGTATAGAGTGTTGATCAAGTATACTTCAAGTTATTGCAGAAATATTATGGGTGGGAGCAACGTCTCCGAATATTCATCTATGCTTACATATCGTAGTGAGTGTTGTACATACACTCTAAGAAATATTCGAGTAAAAAGGGCGTCTTTTTGCAACACAACTATAATCGTCATCTATCCCACGTACTTTCCTGGCGTTATCACCGCCGTCGCGGCACTTCCCGGTCACGAACGCCGCGCGCGTTATCAGCGTGACATAGCATTCTTTATAGGAATGTGCCGAGAGCCGGGTTTTCAAGAGAGGAAACGTGAGCTGGAGAGGAAACAGATGACGATTATTGTTGTGTAGCAGAAATACTCCCAAAATACTCGACTTTTTCTTAGAGTATACTTGCACGCCCATCTCGCCTATCTGCGAGAGCGCATAGTTGATGGCTTCTCAAATTGTGACGGTGTCAATTCTGTGTATCGCCCCACTCCCTGCACCATCGTACGACGATGCTGAGCCCCGCGTTGCGGACCCCTGTATTTTTCATGGCTTGTCAGGGCGAAATTAATCATGTTGTCTGATGGCGCGGCCCGTTCCGGCAGCACGGGACGGCAAGGTAGAGTGCTGCTACGAGCTTGATACAGCGACACAGCAGCGGCGGCTCTGGCGTCAAAGGAGATTGCTGTGCGATATGCAGCAATGAAGAAGATAAACTTCCTTCAGACGAGCGCCGTCAACACGCGGGCTTTGACAAAACACTGAATTCAGTTGAGTAAAAGGAAAAGAAAAATGAAAAGTTTGAATAATAAAAGAAAATGAAATCGACGATATGCATACAAAGAGACCTTCCATGGAACTGCCATCTTTGGAGGAAGAGAAGCCGGTGTTCAGGTTACTCGTTGTCATTGTATGTTAATATGGGCTTGCGTGTGCTTGCGTACGCGTGCGTCTGTATGTACAGGATTCAGAGAGCTGGTGAAAAAAAATACCCCGCCTTACACGCGCGAAGAGAAAGTAAGCATATGGTAAAACAAACAGTGTTCATTCTTTTTTTAAGGCGACGACCTGTGTATACGATGTACAGCAAGGATATCAGGCGCTCCACCGAAAATTTCCCTGGCAGGCCACAATTTATCATCGGTTGAGTACAGGCCTACCGATACCCGTTGTACTGAGGTATAGTGCGGATGAACGGGGCTGGCATTTTCTGGCTTTGTGCGACGGTCGAGGACCAGAAATAAATGCCGTAACATTACAAAAGGAAATTCATGGGCCCTCCTTTGTTGCGGGCATATAGTATTTTACTCTTGCTTACCTAATCCTTGAAGGAATGTCTTTGTGCAACAGGTGTTTTTGTATAATCAATTCAGATTTCTTTATATTATCTAGTCCACGAGAGGGACAGAAGGAAACAAAAGACGGCGAGGTTAACTAGGTTGCGCCCGGTTTGTTACCCTAGAGGGGGTGAGCTAGAATTGGACGAAGTGAATAGAGAAAGAAAGAAGGAAAGATAGAACAAGTGATACACCAGCACACATAGCAGCGTTCTCGGCGCATACCCCGAATGTGATAAACTGCTGCCTGCCTCAGAGTCCGGCTAGCTGGCTAATACGAGAGCACTTATACACATAAGGGTTGGTGGATATATCAAGCCCCGAAGAAAACTTTAATGTATACAGAAAAGTGTTTACAAAAACACAATGCACGTAAAAAAAAACACACCAAATCTCGTGTCCCCATTTTATGATTTCGTTTTCCTTTCTGAGCACGGTTGTATCCGCGGCGGAAAACGCAACCGTAATTCTTGGGAAATACAAGCAACTAAGCTGCCGTCACCTCCTTAAAAATTAAAATGTATGTCAGCGAGTACCACCGGGAGGAATCTGCCAGCGTTGAGCGTAGTAAAGTTTTGTGAAATGGCCCAGGATGATGTAACAGTTTGAGTGGCAAAATACTTCGATGAACATAAAAACGTGTAGAGTCATGAAATAATCACGCAGAGAAGACACTACAGCGGCGCCCTGATCCCACTTCTAGGTAACTGGTGGAACCAAGGAGGTATTTTCATTTTTACTCACAATTGAAATTGCACAGGTAGGAAAAATTTTTGTTACGGGTCTTCACGGCATAACCATCGCCGTGAAGACTCTGCAATTCAGCTTCGTATGTTTTCATGCTTTAGGATCTCGTTCATGTTATATGTTCATGCGGTCATGTCACACGAAATACGTTAATGTCATGCAGTTCCTCCTTCCGTGTACGCAGTGAAAGACTGTTGAAGAAAGAAAGAAAGAAACAAAGAAGGAAGGAAAGAAAGAAAGAAAGGAAGAAAGAAGGAAGGAAGGAAGGAAGGAAAGAAAGAAAGAAAGAAAGAAAGAAAGAAAGAAAGAAAGAAAGAAAGAAAGAAAGAAAGAAAGAAATGAAAGAAATGAAAGAAAAGAAAGAAAGAAAGAAAGAAAGAAAGAAAGAAAGAAAGAAAGAAAGAAAGAAAGAAAGAAAGAAAGAAAGAAAGAAAGAAAGAAAGAAAGAAAGAAAGAAAGAAAGAATAAGACTACCACACAAAAACGTTCTAACCTTAAAGAAGTTAGGGTTACGTTTAAATAAAGGTTCTGTTTTTAAACAGGATATCTGTACCTAAGCATGCTTATCTTATTAAGTTTCCGGTATACTTACAAAGAAATATTTATTTGTTTTTTGTGGTGCTCATATATTTGTGGTTACTTTTGTTACACATGTTCCATAAGTTTCATCTGCTTCTCTGGCGGTGATCTGAAAAGACACGTGGGTGCAAACTTGTTCAGTGATTGTGTGCGGAGCTTTTTTCGAAATGGGCTAAATCCAAAACGAAAACTAGCACAAAGAAGGCTCCTTTGGCACGTACATACTCTCAACTTTCCTCTCAAGCAGGAATAATAAACGAATAATTATTATGACTAACTTATTATTACTGCTTTAGAGGAAAGTTGAGAGTATGTACGTGCCAAAGGAGCCTTCTTTGTGCTAGTTTGGGTTTTGGATTTAGCCCATTTCGAAAAAAAGCTCCTGGTGTGGTTGTGATACAGCATTTCGGTTTGGTTAGGTGCATTTTTTTACGCGCGCCTAATGCAAATATTGAAGCAATGCTGAAAGGAATGCAAAGCAAAAAATGATGACCTATTTTCGTGGTGCTCTCCGACTAAGAATGATGGGTCAAGAATTATGTGCCAAAAGCTATAATACAATTATGTAGAATTTTAAGAGCCATTTAAAATATAAACTAAAATAAGATATCGAATAAACAGACATAATGAAAAAAAAGCAAATCATGAGACAAAAAGATGATAAATAGGCAAGACTTATTAACCCTACCGCTAGTAGATATACTAAAATGAAAATATATATAATGAATTTCACTGAAATGAATTGGTGTCATAGAAAAGGTCCATGTAAGAGAAATAGATACTGTAATTGCTTTAACTCTTGTATTCATACAATATATCCCACCGGAAAAGATATGCCTGTGAATATCAACTAGAGTAGTGCCACCAAATAATGAACTTGCTCGAACATTTAACCTTATCACCTTTTTATGCTGAGTAACTCCGAGGAAGAATAGCAAATCAGGATTATTGAATTGTAAAATAAAATTAGAATGGTAGGTGTAAACATTGATATGAGGAAAACTAAAGTAAAGGTCTCGGACACTGTAACGATCTGCGATAGGTAGCGAGTAGCTAGAAGTGGTAAGAGAATGCGTATACTTAGGGCAGGTAGACACCTGCGACTACGATAGAACAACTAGTTTTTTCTATTCAATGTGGACGCTCACTTAAGCAAGGTATTCTGGCGGGTGCATCCGAATATCTGGGGGGGCTTCAATGTAAGCTTCCGGAAAGTATGAATACAATTCCGTTCTACCGGGCCACAGCTGTTCTACACATAAAACCGTAACTCTACGTCAAGAGCTGCGAAGCACTAGGGCCGTTATTTCCATTTCTGGAATGGTGTTTTATTGTGTTATTTTAGACAAAAGTTCAACTAGAGAATCTTGATCCTCGCGTACATAGAACGAAGAAAAATAACGAAGCATACAAGTTCGCCCGGCAACGTTTTTCAGGCTAAAAATAGACGAGAAGCAGGGGTGTACAGGGACACGCTAATGGCAGGCGTTCGCTCCGAAAAGATCTCGTCTACTTTAATACGCGTGTAGGGTGCCTGAAGATTTCTGTTCTTTTGTCCCAGGCATTGATTATGCTGAATCCGATCTAAATTTCGCAACGTTGCTAAGACTTTCGCCTAATACTCTTAACGCTTTAGGCATACACAAAGTTCAGGCTGTTTTACTGTATCATCAGTTCGAACTTGCTGTGTTCTCGAAGATGCTGTACGAGATTTCTTGGTGGTTGTCATTAACTAATGTTCACGAAATAGAATTTCAAAATAACTTTGTCAAAAAGGTCACTGGAAAGATAGTCTACCTTATAGAGAAGTAAGAATAAGATCGATGGGTAGATTTTCACTCTCGCGAATATTTCGACTACGTGAGAGAAATTGCGCATGCACTGTAGGATCTTAGTAACGTTGTCTTTTCGCAAGGGTGAAATCCAGTTTTCGCGCAATCACACCTTAGCGCCTCAATTGTGCTCGCTTATATTCTGCACTACCTCGCGCTCAAACCTCGAACCACTAACGCCAGGTTATATTATAAGGGCTACCTAAAAGAAGAATCTTGTCCGGCAGAGCGTGTTTACTGGGCGTTTCGCCCCCCCCCCCCCCCCCCAAAAAAAAAAACTGAAAAAAAAAGAAAAAAAAAACCGAAGGTGTCACAGTCGATTAAAAAAAAGTCAAACTTGGAATTATATCTAAATAAATATACAACAGCAGCCTTATGCATCTTCCCATCGGTGTACACATGCGACTTGAAAAAAAGAAAACGCGGATCGAAAAATTCAGAATGCGCGAACGGTAAAGTATAGAAATGTATTCCGTTTATACAACACGCTAAAGAGTTAAAAATGGCAGCTAAGCTGCCCTCAGCGCGTGTGATTCGATGTGTAAAAAGTGCTTCTTATGCATGGCTGGGTTCTAAGAACACTCACACGAACGTATAAAGAAAAGGGCATAGCCGGGCATGCTGGTGCAAAAGAAACGATAGTATGCATTGCAGAAAATCGGCGAGCCGAGGCTTCGTCAGCACATCCGGTTTTTGCAACTCTCTTGCCGCCGAAAAAGCGCGGCTGGCGATAGTTCCGCGGGAAATCGCGGCGTTTGCGCCCCTCCTTCGTGCCTACAGAAATACGACTGCCTCAAGCAATAGACCTTAAAATATATCGCAATAACAAAGAAGATATAAAAGCAGGGCGTCGCGTACTTCCGGCACTAAACTCAGCCTTTGAGCATGCTCTCTACTACCGAAATTGACTGAGGATGAAGAGTAATGACCGTGAGGTGTGGCCCCTAGTGGCTTGTTTTTCTAAGACGAGACTGTTGCTTTTGGCGACCCTTTTTATCATACCTGTGTAAAGTAGCCGCTGCACGTCCCAAGTAGCGTTGGTTCCGCCGTCAGCACATTAGTTCTGATTTGCCTCTACTTCACTGCCGCGGCATGGTATAGCCTATGTAGTGCATAGGTGGCGTCGTATACATGTTGCCATGATCTCGTGCTCATTATTAGATGAGTGCATCTCTTTCACCTGTACGTCGAATTGGACTAATCTTAATGGTAATATTTTTGCCATTACTTGCTTCGGCTCTCGAAAACATTTTTAATGGCGACTGCCTGTACGAGCACCCGAAGGACACTGCGTTAAATTTCTATACGGCGGCACGCCGCACGCTTGGGTCCATTGGGTGCTGTAGAGCAACCGAAAAGCCCGGCAACAGAGGCCTTCTTATGTGTACTGCGAGGGAGCTTACTATAGCGTTAATTAGTGCGATGGGTCTAGTAATATATTTTATCTGCACGAACTGTAGTGCGATTTTAAACTATGGATACTTTACGTGATCTCTTACTTAGCACACTTTATGTTACATTAGATTATCAAAGACGAAAAGGTTCTCTGTTCTGTACAAGGTTCACGTGCGGGCTCATTGGTGTTCCATCGTAGACTTTACGTACAGCGCGTACAAAGACAAGGGTGCCGAAATAACGAAGATACGATCTTGTGTGCGGCTTCCAGGACGTGACTGTCGTGGTTAGCGTGCATTGGTAGCAGGATGTAGCAGCTTAGTATGTATTGGTAGTGCACAATGACAACGCTGACCCTGGCGTTTCTCTTGTTCAAGCGAATTTTAGAGTGTAAAGTTAGCCGTGTCAGAGCTTGTGCTGCGCTAGGTAGTGAATTAGCGAGACTAACTGGCTTAACAAACTACCAGAGGTTTAAAGGTTCATTAAGGTATTTCCAACGTGGTAGTACGTGTTTTTGAATTACCGTATTTAGAATTATCAAATTGTTTTTGATATTACAGAGAACTTATCTAACAGAGGTTGCGGCAAAGCACATCGACAAGTACAAATTACAGCAACAATAATTAGCTTCAACTTGGCATTAAGGGAGGTTTGTGGGCACATAGGCATGCCTTATATTGCGCGTACGCAAAGTAAAACAAAATACAGTGAATGACAACGACTGAGCGTAACAGCTTTATCTTTGTGCAAGAAGGAAATCCTCAAAATACTGGCCACCGACATTTGAGGAGGACCTACTAGTGCGTTCAGAGGCTAGCAAGCGAGGAAATGCGAAAAAAAAAAGTGCAGAAGAGGGAGCTAGGCTGACAAGATCATTCCGCGATTTCTCTACCAGCGTCGATCACCTCGTTTCATGTAGCCTCGCTTCTAAATCAGCCAAAACAAGAATTTGAAGGGGGATGCTCTCAGTCTTGTATGTCACCGACTTGTGCTTGTAAGTAACGGAAAGCATCTTATCCTACCACGAAAGTTGGGGACGTACCATTTACAGCCCCACAAAAAGGTCTTTGGTCAGCTTTGGAGATAAAACAACGCATAAATTTTGGTCATTTAGGTTCAGTACATTTTGAATAATATTGCCGCTCTCCTACTTCTACATCTATCAAATATAGCCAAGTAAAAAATGTTGCTCCGTGCTTTCGCGAATTCCGAGAGCAATAAGTAGCACAAGGTGTACTGTGACATCTTATGGTTGGGCAGTTTCTTTTTTGCTAATTAAACCCACAGCGCACTGTTAAAATATTGCATTTTTTGTTTGTTTTTCATTACAGCGCCAACTCTTGTAATAATGACTCAGCAAATTTCACTGAAGTATTTGAATGTGAATGAAAGAAAGGACAAATTATATTTATATATACATACAGTGAGAAAATATCAAACATGGTTACAATGGGACATCGAAGATTATGCAAATACCACATGTAATGATTCATAGTTCGTTAAAAAGTCTGACTGCATAATATTTTTATCAAACAAGTTTCAAGGGAGGTTGGTGCTGCTTTGCCTACTCTTCTTGTTTTACATGATAGCTTATTTGCGAAGTTGTCAATAATGACAAAGCTGCACATAATCTTTTTTTCTGTACAATTGCTTAGTGATGGCCGCATTAAGTTGGTGAATACTCTTGGGAAAAGATAGGAAAGCGACGTTGCTTTAACAATCCCAGGGTTGGCTAGACTGTTAACCAGTTGAAAATACCGAAGATGTAAGCAATTCTTGGAATAATGACATGTTCTGACCATATAGGCAACTTCTCACGCGTAGAAGGGCCACTTAGGGCTTCTTAGACATTGCGCATGTGTATCTTCACAGGAATGGGCGACTGCATGCCCTACCAGAATTATGGATGGTCAAGCATCAGGCTGTCAATTTCAGCTTGCTGAAAAGTATGAGGGGTAGGATTATTGGTCCCGCCTTTGCGTAAGAATCTCACGCGGTAGTACAGAAAGCAAGTTGACTCTTGTTGGCTCACCCCCATCAATCATTCACCGCAAGTGGTAGGCTAGGCCTGTGAGGAATGCCCCATCGATCACTGCCTCTTGGTGCAACGGATCAACAAAGGGGCCATGGTGGATCAAGAAAACCCAAGAGGTTACGTAAGGTTGCGCCTCTCGAAGACGCGGCCATAGTACATTGGCAACCGCCTTAAGCCCTCTCACTGGGATGTGCCGCGTAGAATCGCAGCAGCGTAGAGAGTCGCAATATTCTGTTTTTCAAATTTTCTCTTGTACACCTGAAAAAAATATCAACATTGCGTGGGTGCACCATTATGCATGGATATCATTAAGGTCGGGACAGCTGCTGCTTTCACGCGCCTTAGAACCACTCGGTCACTCTGATACAGTACACGATATGACTATGAGGCATGTCGCAAGTGTTCGACTGTGGAATAATACTGGCCGCTTCGAGTTCTTTAGCGTGTTTTTAATCTATCTACACGGGCATCCTTGCGCTTAGTTCCAACCGAAAATGTGGCTTCCATGGCCGGGAATCGCCCCCCATGCCCTCGACTTTAGTAGCACGACACCTCACGTGCTGATCTACCACATGGTTTCCTAAGTAAGAGCAGATGAGTCAAAAAAAGCAGATCTACGAGCTCAAATAACCATTCACTGGGTAGCGGGCAGAGGCGTTAACCCTTGCAGTAGTCTTTCTGACTCCTCCCATTGAGGTCTCTCCCTACGTCTTTGCCTTCGATTTCATCCTCCTCTACGTTCTCATACTCTTTTTTTCTTGTCGTTCTTACTCTCTCCGTCTTTCTTTATTTATCGCTTCCTCTTTCTATATGTTTTTCTGTCTCTGCATCTTTTCCCTTTTCATTTGTTTGTCTCTGTTACCCTCTTTTTTTTTCTCTCTTTCTGTCTTCCGCTATTTTTTTTCCTACTTCTTTTTCTCTGTCTTTCTATGTGTTTCTTTGTTTTTTTTTAT